>PVJH01000634.1:0-283222 GCA_004026705.1 Nesogale talazaci
TTTTTTTTTTTTTACCCCTGTGCCTTGATTTGCAAGCTACACTATCCATGGGATACCTAATCCATGGACTGTCTTGCTGTGACTTGAGGTTCCTTCAAGCCCAACTTCCCCATGCTCCTGGAATCTACAGCTCTTGAACTGGGGACTGTCAGAACCTCTCATCAGACTGACCGTTGGTGACCTGCCTTGCTGTTTACTCTACAGAGGACCACTCGGCATCCCCCAAGACTCAGACTGCCAGTGTGCTAGCTGTCTCACACAAGTCAGTTGCACTAAGCCATTTGTACTGCTTTATAGATTAATTATTTATTTCCTATGTTAGATATCTTTCTACCTATATAACTATATATAGAGAATTATTAGTGTCCTAGTTTTGTTTCTCTAGAGAATCCTGTCTAATATATACACACAAGAATGAAGGCTACAATAGCAAAGCAGGCTTACAGACAAAACTTCAAGTAAAGAGAAACACTTTATAATGAATGCTAGTTCAGTTCACCAGAACACAAAATTGCCTAAATATGTATATACCTAACTCCCAAACATCAAGAGTCTATTATGGACATTGGTTTCCATTTCCTAGTACATTTGTGATTTTAGTTATTATTTTCTTCTTATTTCTAACTTAATTGTATTTTTCCAAAATGTAGTCATTGAGAGGTTGAGCCAGAGCCAGAGAAAGGAGATAGAGCTGAGCTAGGGATTAAAGGTAAACATAGGCTTTGTTGGAGGTAGGAAAGGACTTTGGGGAAGGGAAGAGAACAGAGAAAGAGAGACAGGAGCATCTAGGGCTCTTGGGCAGTTCGGAGGTCCGAGAATTAGGCTAGGGAAGCCACATCTGGCAGTGAGGCAGTGGGTCATTTTCTGATGGTGCAGCGGCAGGGTGAGTCAGGACATGGTTTCATCCAATCATTTGCTTTCAGTGTCATTTTTTACTTTCTCTAGAAACGATATATACTGATGTAATTTGCTAAGTTTAACCAATAATTTAAGCCTTCTTTTGACAAAGATAGGAAACTTAGAAGTCTTAACAATTATCCTGCCTACTTACTATGTGCAACAGTTTTTACTTTAATCTTATTTTTGACCCACAAATAAAGCATTTTAGCAATTTAAAAAATCTTTTTAGCAATTTTTATTCAATAACCATCACTTAGCATTTTTCCTTCTCATGTCTGACCTTCCTTTTAGAAGTATTTTCCTACTTTCTGAAGTATATCTTTAGAAATTTATTACTCTGTGTTCCTTTTTCTTTATTCAATTCTTTTAATTTTTATCTCATTCTTAATAGATCGTTTTAATATGCATAGCACTCTAGATTTAAAGTTATTTGCTATTTGTAAAGAATTCTGGAGCCATTATTTGTCTGATGCCACTGACTTGACCTACTCTTATTGAGATGACAGAATTAGGCAGTTTCTCTTTCTTAGAATTCTGATTTAGATCCTTTCATTTTTGCTACTTACTTTTTAATCAACATTTATGATTATTTTTAAGTGTGCTGTGAAAATGAAAGACTTTCACTGTGATGTTTTATATACTTCATCTAATCAAGAGTTGTTTATTAACATCTTATTATATGTGTCTATCTATCTATTGAGCTTCTTGTCCCACCATTAACTAATCTCATTTTGGGTGCTTTCTAAACTAAATAGTATATATCAGTATACTTCTCCCTAAATCAGGAGCCTAGGGGGTGAGGTTGGGTAAATGTTGTATTGGTATAGTGAAAAGTTGTGGTCAAACCCGCCCTTTGCTCACAAGAAAAAGTTGAGACTATCTCCTCTCTTTTAAAGACCTTCAATTTATCTACTGTTGTAGAGTTTGATGGTGATGCATCTATTTTCAAATTAAGGATTAATATTTTAAAATAAATGTGGTTCTTTCTATTATCCATTTATGGTACGATAGATACATGTATGTTGGAACTTGTGACTCTACCTAATGTTTCATAACCTCTCTTTCATGTGTATCATCTGCTCTTACTTTTTTTGGGGGGATAGGTTTCAAAACATATAGCTTAATATAATATATAAGTCTATGTATCTACATGCATATGGATCTATATGTATCTCACACTTGTTAATGCGAAATCATTTTTTTCACGCCAAGCTAAGTTTTTCTTCAGATATACAGTATAGTTTACAAAGTCTCTCTTTACTTGATTCTAATGCTAACTGATTCCTTAACCTGTTCACTGAGTTCTATAACACAGGAAGTCACCAGGAGTTACAATGGACTTGGCAGTAGTGAGCATATATTTATATTTATGATGAAAAGTTCTAGTCCTTTTCAAATCTGCCTTGTCAATTTTGAGAGACTTTGGTTATTTTGTTATATTTTCCCATTTTTTCTCTTTGGTTAAACATACTTCATGTTCTATGCCCAGTAGTTTCAGTAGCTGCAATCTTTGTTGTAATCATTTAATTGGGGACTCTTAAAGCTCTTATAGCAATCCATACATCAATTGCGTGAATCGAATTTATGCATAAACTGCTATCATCATTTTCTTTTTGGCTTCTTTTTCATTCTACTCTTTATTTGCTTTTTCATTTTATTTCATTTTCATTTATCATTCATACAACTGTTAGCACAATCCATACATCCATCCATTGTGTCAGGCACATTTGAACATTTGTTGTCCTCATCATTCTCAAAACATTTTCTTTCTACTTGAGCCCTTGATATCAGCTCCTCATTCTTTCCCTCCCTCACCCATCCACCTCCCTCAAGAAGCCTTGATAATTTGTAAATTATTATTTTTTCATGTCTTACACTGACTGATATCTCCCTTCACCCACTTTTCTGTTGTCAGTCTCTTGGGAAGAGCGGGTTATATACAGATCCTTGGGATCAGTTCTCCCTTTCTCCCCCACCTTCCTCATCCCCTCCTGGTATCGTTACTTTCATTATTGGTTTTGAGGGCTTTATCTGTCCTGGATTCCCTGTGTTTTCAGCTCTTATCTGTACCTGTATACATGCGCTAGTCTAGGGAGGTATGTAAGGTAGAATTGGGATTATGTTAGATGAGGGGTGTGGTGGGGACTAGCATTAAAGAACTAGTGCAAAGTTGTATGTCTCAATGGTGCTATACTGCACCCTGACTTGCTAATCTCTTCCTTGTGACCCTTCATTAAGGGGATGTCAAATTGTGTACAGATAATTTTTTGTACTGAGTCTTTGATGTCTGATACCTGATCCCATTGACAGCTCATGATCACACAATCTGATGTACTTCTTCCATATAGACTTTGTTGTTTTTCAGCTAGAGAGCCACTTGCTTATCTTCAAGCCTTTAAGACACCAGATGCTATAGCTTTTGATATCCCGGCACCATCAGCTTTCTTCACCACAGTTGCTTATGTACCTATTTTGCCTTCAGCAATTGTTTTGGAAAGCTGCTCACCATAGAATTCCAGGTTATTAAAACAAGATGTTCTTGTGTTGAAGGAGTGGTGACCCAAATGTTCATCTGCTACCTTGATACTTAACATATATATTATATGTACATAGATCTATTTCCTTATCATTATATATATATTTACATATGTATATTCCTGTATTTAGACCTCTCTAAATGCCCATTTGACTCCTGGTTCTTCCCTCTATTTCCTTTTACTTTCCTCTTGTCCCACTACCATGTTTGGCCTTCATTCAGGTTTCAGTCATTTCTTTTGGTTACATTGTCCTTGATTAAACCCTACAAGGTATCCAACACCCTCCTTGCCATTGACTTTAGATCACTTGTTATTCCCTTGCCCCTGGATTTGTTAAGATCCACCTCCTTTCCCCATATTCCCTCTCACACGTTCCTCCAGTACTGTCGGTCCATTGATTTTTCTTCTGAATTGTTTATCCTGCCTATCTTCAATCTTTTATGTAGGGTGCTGTAGCTTATGTTTCTTCTGAACCATGCTCATGGTGGCTCATTTCCTCTTCTAGTCATTTGCCTTTGATTGTTAGTGCTTCTTTGGACTTTGATGGAATTTTTTTGAAGCTTGATTTAAAGTATGTTGCTTAGGAACAGATTCTAGTCTGCCTGCTCTAGACACTATCATTTGGGGCCATTTTCAACAACATTTCGGGTTGAGGGCTTTTTGTTTGCTTGCTTTTTTGGTGACACATAATTCACATCCTTACAGCAATCCTGCCCGAATCTGGCATGAGGCTAGCAATTCACAAGGGAGAGAAAGAACTGGGAAGATATTGATTTTGTCCTTTTCCATGTGACGGGTCTTATTCTAGTTCCCCCACTTAGGGATCCTTATTTTTAAATTAGTGCCTATGATCTGAGTCCTCCCTGCTTAGGGCATCAAAGATTAACAAACTAGGCAAATACTGGTTTCATGTCCTCTTAACCATTGAGGATTTTCACTTTTACACAATTACCAACATCTAAGGAGTTTCCCACATTCCTGCTCAGTTGAACTGTATATTATAATCATGATTAAAGTTTTTTAATTGGCAATTTCACTTTTGGAATCCTTGAAGGGATTTCTGTGGCACTAGAAAAATAAAACTATTCGGTCATTTGAGTACCCCCTCCAAAAAATAATAATGTTAGAGCAACCTCATTGCACATCACAATTTCAGGTGGAAGTGGCTCTGGAATTAATTTTCGAGTTGGACTGTTCCAGAGTACAGGAGGAAATAATATCGTTTTAAAAATGAATGGAAAAAGAACTAGACAGGACAGAGGAGTTCTCATTATAGCCTATTTCCTATCTGCTAAACCAATGCAAGCATTTAACTTCCCCTCCTAGAGTTTTTAAATCTGTAATGTAGAATTCATATGACTCCTTCACAGATTTGAGAACCTCTAACAAGATAGTTCATACCCACAAGTTATCTTTGAGAGTTTGAATATAATACTCAAAATTCAAATTCTCTGCTCTCCAGTGGATTCTGACTCATAGTGACCTGATAGGACCAGGCAGAACAACCCCTGTGGGTTTCTCATTATGATTGGAATACAAGCATCATCACATACCGCAAGCACGCTGTCACTGTGGTGCTTTGTAGGGATTTCCTATCATTTACCTACTGCCACAGTTAGCTATTAGGCACACAATAGTTTCAGAAGGAGAACTGAAAATTGAATTTAATAGAATGGCAAAATGGCAATTCTGGTAGTATAAAAGAAACAACACAAACATCCACTTTAGAGAAAGAATTTTCTAAGGGATACATTCTAAATATAGATTTCATCAAATTCTTACAATGTCCCCAAAAACATGAGCTTAAATAACTCATACCAATTCACACAATTAATTTTTGACATCACCCTGGTATTTCCATTCCTGACAGGCCTGCTCATTCATGCAGGTGCTAAATGTACTGCACTAGTTTGGATTGTGTGCTTGAGGATAAATGCCCTGACTTGATTGCCTGCATTCTCATTTGATATTTTCCCGGTATATTATTCTGTGGGATAGATTTTAATGGCTGAAAGGCAGGAAGCAAGTGCGGGTTCATAGATGGGGATTCCCTAGGTGCCTTAGTTTCAGGCTAAGTGTAGAAGCTTCACACTGGTTCACTCAGGGAGAGCCCAGATTATCTCTTGACATTGACTGGATAGGACATTCTTGCCACAGAAGTAAAGTGTGTTCCCATTTATTTTAAACAGAGACAACTCAATTCAGTGTGATGGTTGGTTTGGCAGAGTTAGCTACCATTAAAAACGCCTCCATCTTGACTTAAACTTCAAATGAATCAGAGCCCGGGTAAAGTAGGAAAACTTGACAGAGTAACCCTGGGCACCACTGCCTGGTGAGTCATAGCAGAGGAAAGACATCAAGGGGTTCTGCCACTGTGAGTCTCAAAGGCCTTGAGTGATGTGGAGAATGGTCTCCAATGGTCACCTGGTCACACCCATGGCTTGCTTGCTGGCATCTGAATAGTTTCCTATGTGATTTAACAAAGGTTAGAGAAAAAAAAAAACACTACCATCTCCATATCCACATCCTCAAACTCTGTGTGATATGTACACACGTACACTTAAAACAGGCAATAGAGACCAAAGAAAATTATATAGCAAGCACTTTTACTGACGGCTTGAGAATTTAGAAGCAGGGAAAAAAGGAGTGATGTACAAGTCAAATGAGAAGTTGAAAGCAAAGCTTGGTAAAGAAATTAGCTTCTTTGTTTGCATGTTTGTCACTGTGCATGTGAATGTGAGTTGTTAGGTGCCACTGAATCGGTGTGGGTTGTTCGGACCCATAGCAACTCTGTGTGGAACAGAATAAACACTGCCCCCCTCAACATTGCCCTCACGCCTGCGCCCATTGACAGATTCACTGTGTCAATCCATCTTGACAAGGGACTTCCTCTCTTCCATTGCCATTCTCCTTTACCAAGTGTGGCAGTCTTGTGCTTATGTTAATTTCATGATTGAGATGTAGGGGTGAAGTCTAGCCTGTTAATCTGGAGATAGCCATTGAGTAGCCAATCCGTGCGGGCATGGCTTTCTCCTGAGACATCTGGGAAATCTGGCGATATTTCCCTCGTGAAGATGAGAAGCTATTTTCCCAGTTGTTGGGAGTTGGTCTCAGAAACGATGAATCATGGACAAGACAAGATGGTAGCATCTGAGGAGCTAGAGAAGCCACATGGCTTGGCCCTGATGGAGCCAGACCCCTGAAGCTGGAGAGGCCACGTGGAGACCCCTACCAGTGATGAGTTACTTCTGCCACCATCGGATGCTGTTGATGGACCCTGAGCCCTGGAAGCGAGGAGCCATGGGGAGACCTCTGCCAGCACTGGGACTCTGAACCCACTGATCTGTGACTTCGTGAGTTGGAAAGAGACTTTATAGACTGATATCAGGCATATGGGTTAATGTTGGACTTATGACTTTGTACTGGACTGGGTTGGGATGCTTTCTTAGTGTTCCATTCCTTTTGTATATAAACCCTTTCCTTAGATCCATATGTGTGCCTATGATATTTGTTCGTCTAGTCTACCCAGACTAACACACCAAGCATGATTTCCTTTTCCATTTGTATGATCTCTTCTGATAGCATATCTAAAGTACATGCGACAAAACCTGTCCCTCCTTCCTGCTCAGGAACATTTTGGCTGTGCTTCCTCCTTGACAGATTTCTTTCTTCCATGAGTACTTGACATGCTATTTTCAATCATCTTCTCCAGCACCCTAATTCAGATGTATCAGTTCTTCTTCGGTGAAGACCAAATAGCAAACCTATAATGTGCCCTTGGCAATATCAGGCTATGGACACAGACTTATTATCTAAAATGCTGCCATCTTCTTGTACAGTTTTACTTTGTTGTTACTGCCGACTTTGACTCATAGCCTTCTACAGGACAAAGTAAAACTGTCTGCTGATTTTTAAGAATTTTTAGGAACTAGAGCTAGATCTCCTAAATCTTCATCGAAGGAGCCCTGGTGGTGTAACAGTTCAGGTCTCTGTTACTAAACAGAAGTTTGCCTTAGTTTAGTCTTCTAGCCTTGCATGCAACAAAGATGTGGAGGTCTGGGTAAATATTGGCAGCCATAGAATCCCTGTGTGGGCATTTCTACTCTGCCCTACAGCTTTCAATGAGACAGGAGAGGCTCAGTAGCAATTTATTTTTTTGTTTTGAGATTTTACAGAATCAGATCACCATGTCTTTCTTCTGTGCAACAGCTGAATGGGTTCAAATTGTCAATCCTTTGATAGCAGCCAAATGCTTAACCATTGTGCCAGCCAAACTCCTCCAGTATTAATTTGGGTTAGAATATGGTTAGTTTCTGAGGACAAAAACTGGACCCAGGGAGTGTTCCCAGTTATGCCTGTTGCTTCATTATGCTTCTCAATAGTTAGGCCTATGATTTACTTGGTTATATTAGAAATATAAATTATAAAGAATATAAATATAAATTTAGAAATATAAATATTTCTCTTTAGAAATAAAGAGACATTACATCTTTGATTATTATGTACCTTTTACATGTTGCGAACACTTTAATAGCATATTACTTGAATAATCTCTGAGTAAAATAAATTTCAAATAATAAGCTCTCTATTGAGCCTTTTGGCCCTCTGAAATGATTTTTCTTTTTCTAAAACATAAGAAATAGGCAATAAATTGAGTTAACCATGGATAATTGAGTTAATGCTGATTTTAATCAATCATTAAATTCAACAGGTTAATTGATAAAATTATATGTAAGCTAAGTTAAACATGGAAAAAAGGATTACTTCCTTCTTTAGGCATTGTTGGTCTTGTTAAGCAAGCTATCCAACCAAGAATCTTGGAGCTTTTGAAATTTACAAAACAGGATGTCAAAAATGAGGGAGAGATGTGGTGTGTTGCTATTCACCCCCACCCCCAAGTTTATAGCCCTCATCAGAGTCTCAAAGAGTTCCTCTTGCCCTAGGGTAAAGGTACTTTTTAAGGTTAACTGTTTGATGTAAGTCTTTTCTGCAAATGGAAGCTGATTGAGTTGTATTTTCTGACATCTTATTATTAATACCTTTGGTCTTAAGAAATCATAATACTTTAGAAATCACAGATAGGCATTCTTTTAGTGTTTGAGGAATAATTCAAAATTCGTTTTAGTGGTTGGGGGATCTATGGTACTTTATAATGTTATGAATCTATGACTTTTTTGAGACGTTCATAACCAAGGTATATTAAGACTCATAAGTTAATAGTTTGATTTCCCCTTGTAATTTGCCAGTGTTTGTGTCAACAATCCTTTATAGACTTTAAAATTATGAAATTCAACTTTTTTTGACATTTTATTGGCACTTCATCCACATGTCATACAGTTCAATAGTTGAATCATACTAAGAGAAGTTGTATAATCATTACCACAATCAATTTAGGACATTTTCTTCTTCCTTGTACTCACTGTTATTTATGTATTTTTTAGTAATTAAGGAAATAATGTGCACAGCAAAACATTCTCCATTTCAACAATTTCTATATGTGTAAGTTAGGGTCATTGATTATAGATTCTTCATGCTGTGCAATCATTATTGATACCCTTTTCCAAATTATTCCACCACCATTAACATAAACTCAAGGTCCCCTAAGCAAATACTCTTCCTTCTGCATCCATGGTCACCATAGGTCGAGTATGAATTCGTTTCTCTTTTAGTAATTTTCTTGATATAGTATTCACATATGATATACTTCCATAGTTTAATAGCTTTTTAAAAGTTATGTACATCTGAGGTGATTAGAATTTAAGGATTCAAGCAATCTGTCTTCCCTTCTCCTCCTTCTCTTCTCTCCCTGCCTCCAGCCCCTCCTTCCTTCTTCCTTTCTTTTTCTCATCCTGCTTTCCTCTTTTCACCATTTTTGTGGATTTCAGGTGCCACTGAGTCTGTTTGACTCACAGGAACCATATGGTGTCAAAACAAAACCCTGCCTATCTTTAATACTTGAACCATGCATGTCGCTGTTCTGCACAGAACTCTTTGCAATATTTGAGATGACAACAACAGTCCTGAAGGTATGCTACCTAAGAGATTTATTTTAATTACTTATGATTTATTTCAACAAGAACAAAGAGCCCAGCATCATTACTCAAAAACTAAACTGGTCAGGGATTTGATTCAAACTCATAGAAGCCAAGAATTCCTAAGAATTTCCAAGACTAAGAATCTTTAGGGGCCCAAACAGCCTCATATTCTGCCGGTAAAGTGACTGGTGGTTTGAGTCACTCACTTTTCAATTAGCAAGCCAATACTTAACTCACAGTGCCACCAGGATGTCTTCCTGCCTCATTAATTAGGAATAAAATGGCTGCACTCATTACACTAACATCCGATCTACTGTAGTCCTGACTTTCATTTCAAAGCATTAATAGCTTGTCATTTGTAGAAATATTTTGCATAGTCCATAGTTCCTGATTGACTGCAGGGCCGTAATTCAATCACCAGCTTCTACTGACATTACAGTCCCCAGTGGTGTGGCTTGAAGCTTTAGGAATGGCAGCTAAGTCATGAGCCTGAATTACAACTTCGTTATTCATCTTGGAGTCAGGTTTTGTTATTTATAGTACACAGGAAAAAAAAGTGTGTGGACTTTTCGAAAGAGGAAAACAATAAATCAAGCTAACAAGATGACTAGCTCTAATATTAAAATGTAAAAATCTATGATGTAGAAGTAGAAAGATTCATGAGCATATGATGGAGGGTTATTAAAGGTGTGATGGGCAAGGGAGGGAGTGGATTATGGGGAAATAAAATGAAGTGTTTCCCTGGAAGGCAATCAGGTTCAGTGGAAGTTGTTAAATGACCAGCTATTAGAACAAGTCTTATTACTATAGTGACCTTCTCCAAACAGTTCTTTTTCTATAACACCTTTTCTCCTAAACATTTCCCACATCTCTGTCTTGCTATTGTGACATTAAAAACACTGTCAAGCAAAGACTGTGAATAGTCCCAACATCTTTACCAATGCTTTCTTGTTGTCATTGCTCTCTGGAAATCGGCAATGGTGATACTTGGAAAGCCTAAAGCATAGGAACTATACAGCGATGGTTTTCAGGAGAGATTAACAAGTAATAAATCTACCATTCAGAGAGGAATGAGGAGAAAAACAGGTCTTCTGGTGGCTTGGTTTGAGACATGACTGGAGACAGGATACCAATCAAGATATTTAAGAGTTAATATCAAAAGATTCCAGAGACTGGTACTTCTTTCCGTGTTTTTATTAAACCCCATTTCTCCAAGCATAATCAGTGACCTTTTCAGCGAGGTTTGCACAATCCATCGATCTGATCCCTCTCCTTCATTATCCCTTCAAAATTTTCAGCCTCATTTCCGCTCTAGGAAAAGTTAATAAAAAAACATGTACTGCTCCCATATTCCTCATCCAAGCCACCCCACCTTCCCTTCAAGTTTATTGAGTTTGTTGTCTTACAATGAACGATCTCACCTTTTTTAGTTTGTCAAATCCAGCAAACCTAAGTGCTCAAAAATTTGCAAGCTGATACTCAGAAGAAGAATAGGGGAATCATCAAATTAAATGTAGGCTCTTAGGACCAAATCATTACAGTAACTGTAAGAGACGGAAAGGGAGACAAGCTGGGAAACAAGAACAGTGAGGTATGATTTATAAACTTCCCACCACAGCATACGAACCTCATTGGAAATGTGTGCACTGGGACCATTCCCAGTTTGCTGTGTCTGCATCACCTTGAATCTGTTCAACTCCTTCCATTACTTGCATAGGTCCAAACATTTAAAACAAAACAACAGACTTTTGAAGAGGTAGCTTTATTTTGTGTCTTCAAGCATGAATTATGTTGGAAGAGCACATGTCTACATATTTAATATGCAGCAATATCTGTATGTGCTTTCTAAAGAGAGATATAAGAGCAGTTCTTTCCAATGTGATGAATAATAAATTATTACTACATTGGAAAAAGCTTTTCTCCTGGGAGAATAAACTTTGTGACAATTTTCCTTGTTTTGAGCCATTCCATGTACCATTAGCTATGTTTTTAATTTTCCCAATCCTCTATTTCCAGACTTAAAGTCTGGAAAGTTAATAGAGCTTTTTTGTTCGTATTCCTTTTTAGTGTGACATATCTATATGTAAGAAAACGTTTCAACACCTTTTTACATGTATGATTCAGTGACATCAATTGTGTTCATCTTGATCTTTAACCATCACTCTTTGTTTCTAAAATGTGCCATCATTTTTAATAGAAACACAGTATTCCCTAAAAAATGAGTGTGGGCACTCTTTTTACCTGTCATTTTAGGAAGGGTGTTTCCTTTCCTTCTAACTATTTTGGTGCACCAACTTCACTTACATCCGAAGACTTCTGTAGTGAGCTTTAAGAAGTTATATGAAAACATTATAAATCTAATAGAATTTGGTAAATAACAGTTGGAGGTGTTCACTCTAGACAGATTGAACAATTGTTAATATAAATCAAAAGAATGGAGTTATAAAGAGACAAAGAACTTAAGAATCAGACCTATCTGGGTTATCATGTCTGGATGTGTCTCCTTAGGTAAATTGACAACTCTGAGCCTGGACTTACTTGCAATATTGTAAACAACCTCCTAAATTTAAACAGCACAATACATGTATAATAGATGGCATAATATAGGTACTTAGTGCTTGTAGTTTTCTTTCTCTTTTATTTCCCATTCAAAGATAGAAACCACTTTTGCAGACTAAAAAGGTACATGGCAACAGCGTACCAGGACACAGTTACTTAATAAATGTACAAATTATTCCTGTTAATCTGATTCCATAAATGTCTTTGAAAATTGTGCCAGAATACTTTTGGAGGAGAGTATCAAGGTAGCACAGACAGCTGAGGGAGCTGGAAATAAGACAACGGTCATAAATTAGAAAGTCTTTTACAATCCAAACATGATGGCCACTACATGCCATTTGGGGGGTGATTTGAAAAGCACATGGTTTGAAGTTATTTTGATGGATTAAGTATTTTCTGTGAATCATCTACTTTAAAAGATTAAAATTTTATTATAAAATACCAAAATGATTTTATATGTGGAAACAGTTGATCATAAATCAAACACTCAAGATTTGTGGGAAAATAATAAAGAGAACAAGTGACGTGGTATTATTTAATGTTCGATATAAGAAGCATTACAATAGCTTATTGTTCAAAGAATAATGTATTCTTGCAGAACTATTTTGGAACGCAGGCACTACCCAGACATGATTGGTGGTTGGCAGCACACCAAAAGAATGCCCATGATGAAAGAGAGTTATGAGAATGTAATTATTTCTCCAATTATTTTATCTTTTTTATTTCAACTCCACATATATTCCATACTGAAGCTGTGTGTCAGAAAAGGAATGACATGATTGCTTAGAGCAGTGGGGATTAACTTTGGGGGTTAAAATCCCTTTAAATATTTGTGAGAATATTTAATCTATGGCAAAGTATTCAGAGTCCTGGGGGCACAGTGATTACATGCTGGTCTGCTAGCCAGTAGGTTAGCAGTTTGAAACCAGCAACTGCTCCTCAGGGGAAAAAAGATATAGCTTTCTATTCTGTAAAGATTTAGTCTCCCTCATTCTCCTTGATATGATTTTTTGTTCTGGGTCTTTGATGCCTGATACTTGATCCCATTGACACCTCATGCTCACACAGGTTGATGTGCTTCTTCCATGTGGACTTTGTTGTTTCTCACTTAGATGGCCCCTTGTTTATCTTCAAGCCTTTAAGATCCCAGATGCTATATTTTTGATAGTTGTGCACCATCAGAGAGGAGGTGTGGAGTGGAATTTCAAAGCCCATTTGTAGACAATTAGACATCTTGTTACAAAAGAGTCACAAGGAAGAGATGAGCCAGTGAGGGCGCAGTATAGCATCAAAGAAGCATACGACTTTCCTCTAGTTCTTTAACACTTCCTCCTCCCCCATTATCATGATCCCAATTCTACCTTACAAATCTGGCTAGAGCAGAGCATGTACATGGGTGCAGATACGAGCAGGGAACCCAGGACAGATAACCCCCTCAGGGCCAATATTAAGAGTAGCAATACCAGGAAGGTAAGGGTGGAGTCAGGGGAGAGAGGGGGTACCATTCAAAATTATCCACATATAACCCCTTTCCTGGGGGACAGACAACAAAAAAGTGGGTGAAGGGGTGGTGGAAGACAATTTTTAAAAAATAAATTATCAAGGGTTCATGAAGGAGAGAAGGTGGGGGAGTGGGGAATGAGGAGTTGATATCAAGAGCTCAAGTAAAAAGAAAGTGTTTTGAAAATGATGATGACAACAAATGTGTAAATGTGCTTGACACAATGGATGGATGTACAGATTGTGACAAGAGCTGTAAGAGTCCCAATATGATTTTTTAAAATAATTAAAAAATAGAGGTAGTCTCAGAAATCCACAGGAACAGCTCTACCCTGCCCTAGAGGTTCAACTGTGGGCTGAAATCGACTCGAAAGTGAGTAGATTTGTGCCTTTTTTGTTTTTTAACAGCAAAGCCTAACAGCATGCCTCGCAAGCACCACCATTGGCTCAAGAAAATGACAGGCAGACTCACTGGGACTTGTAATGTAGCAGGAGAAATTCAAGTTTGCTTTTCTCTCAGTCTCCTCAACAGCTATCCTTTAATTCTTGTTTAAACTCCTTGCCTAGATGCAGCTTTGGCAGAAAACTCTTTTCTCCTTTCACTAAACCAAAAAAAAAAAAAAAATTATCATGGGAATAAACATCCTATCATTCTCCTTCACTTACAACAACACTTCTTAAATTTTTTTTCTTTTTTTTTTCTGCATCACTGCCCTGGTGGGAGTAGAAAGCCCAGCCTTACTCCTGGAGAGCTGCTGCTGGATTCGAACTGCCCACCCTGTGGGTTGCAGTCCCGCACACAACCACTGCGCCACTGGGACTCAGCCAACACTTCTCTCTCCTTTCTTTTCCCCCTCCCTCATTCTTTTTCAGTGACTTGCAGTTCAAATCTCAAGTCTCCTGCCATCTCTTCAGAGGCCTTGCTCTCTCCATTATTTCACTTCTTTCATCATTTTTAGTCTCTCCTTGTAATGGCTTTTTCTTTCCCTTCAATAAATACTATTAAATTTGCCTTGCCTTACGTTAAGAAAACTGGAAACTGGAAAGTCCCACACATGCACATTCGGGAGAACAATGGAGAGAAAGATGAGACTGCAATCAGGTGGATATGAGAGGAATTTCCTGAGCACTTCCCCCAAATCAGAGCTTATTTTATGTATGCAAGCTACCCTGAATATGATGGGCGCCATGGTGTTTTCAAAGGGATACCGAGTGATGTCGGAGTAATGGGAACAAAGGAGCACAGAAGAGACTACACACGGAAGCCCTGCATGCCAACCAGGTCAGGAGTATCTCTGGTTTAGAATCCCAAAACCAGTCAGCACAAGCTTCTGAAGCTTCTGAACTTAAGTCTCTGCCCTGAATTAAACTCACCCTGTGATTTCCCCTGGGAGTCACTATTTCATTGCACCTTTTTTTTTTTAAAGCATTCTAATGAAACTAAACAGGAGGTCTGGTGGTGTAATGGTTACCACTTGGGCTGAGATCAGTAAGATTAGCAGTTCCAAACCAACAGCTGCTCCTCAGGTACGAGGTAGGACTTTCTATTCCTTTAAAAAGTCACTTGGGGGCCTGAGCCCTGGTGGCGTAGTGGTTGAGTGTGGGACTTGCTTGGCGGTTCAAATCCAGCAGCAGCTCTCCAGGAGCAAGGCTGGGTCTCCTACTTGCACCAGAGGGCAGTGATGCCCCCCTCTATCCAAAAAAAGTCACTTGGAAACTCAGAGGGGTAGTTCTGCCCTGTACTATAGGCTTGCTATGGATAAGAATTGACTGGATGGCAGTGCTCTGGGGGGACTTGGGGGAGTAAGGTCTAATGACACTGAGACAAGCATACTATTGAGAGAGCTTGTCTGCACCCAGCAAACATATCTTATTTGCAAAAAACTGATACATGTCTGAACTAAAATTCTAATAGCAATTTTTTTTTCAATCAAACTCAACATTGTGATTTCTTTTTATCAAGAATATGATAGGGTGTCTTATGGTAGGAATGTAGAACTGCTATGTAGGTTAGCTGTTCCCAAAGGTAAATGGGAGGGCTCCCACTGGAGGAGGGTGGCCAGGGAGTGAGAAGAAAGAGGTCACATGGCTTAGGGCTAACATTTCATGCAATAAATAATCAGAGGAAGTTAGTGTAACAAACTCACTGCCTGAGCTAGCTCATTAAACATTTTACTTATATTGTGATCCGCCCACTGAATCTAAAGTCTTAATAACTTGTCTAACTAGTCTACAAAAAAATGATGTACCAAAGTCCTTGTTGAAACAGATATTCTTTTAGGCTTACATGATTTTGTTGTTGTTGATCATTCTCACACTCTATCACTAAGGGAATAATTTTCCTCATCTTTCCTTTGTGAAGGAGAAAATTGATCAGAATATTGATGTAGTTTGATTGAGTAGATTTGAATTTCACTTTACTGGGTCAGAAGTTCAAAACTGCTAGCCATTCTGGGACAGAATGACACATTTCTATTCCTGTGCAATGTTGATCTCAGAAACTTACAGACAATTCTATCATGCCCTGAGTCAATATGAGTCTGAGTCGATTACATACCAGTGAATTTGGTATCTAGGACTTTAGAACCCAAATCCCAGTTGCCTCCAAGTTATGTGATGATGAGGTTTGAAATACTTGATGGAGAATACAAATCACAGAAATGTCATGTTTTCTTGTCCCTTTCTTGTGGATCAGAGGAAAATCAGCAGTACCACACTATCCTGCTGAGTATGGAAGACAATCTTTGGGTTCTTTGGTGGGTTTTTCTTTTTTTTTTTCTTTTTTGTCTTTTAAAGAGTACTTGGTGCTTTTACTCTTTAAAAGCTTCAATTGGGTTTTGGTTATGGAAGACTTATTAGAGCAATTTTATTGAGGCTCTAACACATTTTCTTAGTTGGAGCTAGTTTAGGAGCCAATTTGAGAAGCTTGTAAATGAAAACTGTGGGGAAATGGTCTTTCCCTGACAAAATTGAACCAATTTGTCTCCTAATGTTACACAAGTTCCTGAATTTTCTCAGTAGATTTTCTTCATGAGACACCGCCTATTATGTAGGAAGGATACATTAGAAAAGAGTAATATAGGAAACAATTGGATTCATAGTCCCCTCCACCCTTTCCCACCTTCCCCTTACCCTCATGGTATAGGTACTCCAATTATAGTTCCTGAGGAATTTTTTTTCAATATTTTTATTGGGGCCTCTTACAGCTCTTATAACATTCAATACATCATTTGTATCAAGCATCTTTTTACACATATTGCCATATTCATTTCCAAATATTTTCCACTTGAGCCCTTGGTATAAGCTCCTCTGTCCCCCTCGCTTTTTTATGAATCATTTTATTGGGGACTCATGCAACTCCCATCACAAACCATACATACATCAATTGTATGCAGGCCACATTGGCACACTTGTTGCCATCATTACTCTCAAAACATCCTCCCTTCACTTAGGTCACCAGTACCATCTCCCCATATTGCCCTTCCACTTCCCCTCCCCCATGAACCCTTAATAATTTACAAACTGTTATTACTTTTTCATTTTGTACACTGCCCAATGTATCCCTCCACTCACTTCCCTGTTGCCCATGCCCCAGAGTAGAGGTTATATGTAGATCCCCAAAATTGGTTTCCCCTTTTTTTTCCACCATCCCTCCAACCTCCCAGTATCACCACTCCCTCCACTACTCCTGAGGGAACATATCTCCTAAATTCTCCATGTTTCTGACTCCAGTGTACATCTCCTGTTCTAGATGGATTTGTTTGGTAGAATTAGGATCATGATAGTGGATGGGAGGAAGCATTTGTGAACTAGAGGAAAGTTGCATATTTCATTGTTACTACACTGCACCTTAACTGGCTCATCTCCTCCCTGCAACCCCTCTGTAAGAGGATGTCACTTGACCTATTCATGGGATTTGGGTCCCCAATCTGCACTTCCCCTCATTTATAATGATATAATTTTAGTTCTTTGATGCCTGACGTTGGATTCCTTCAACACCTCATGGTCACACAGCCTGCTGTGCTTCTTCCATGTGGGCTATGTTGGTTCTGAGCTAGATGACTGCTTGTTTACTTTCAAGACTTTAAGACCTCAGACACTACATCTTTTGATAGCTGGGCACCATCAGCTTTCTTTGCCACCTTTGCTTATGCACACACTTGTCTTCAGTGATCAAGTCTGGAAGGTGAGTATCATGGAATGACAATGTGTTGAGAGCTTTATCTGTATTGGTGTACATACTCTGCTCTAGCTGGGTTTGTAAGGTACAACTAGGGTTATGATAATGGGGTAGGGGGGTGGAGGAGAGGGAGAGGAAGCATTAAAGAGCTAGAGGAATGTTGTATGCTTTGTTGGTGCTATACAGCACCCTGGCTGGTTCATCCTTTCCTTTTAACTCTTCTGTGAGGGGATGTCCAATTGTCTACAGATAGACTTTGGTTCTCCACTCTGCCCCCTTATAGTTTACATAGATATGAATGCTTGTTTTGGGTCTTCTGATACCTGATACTTCATCCAGTCTATTCCTCATGATCACACAGACGGGTGTGCATCTTCCATGGGCGTCACAGTCTTTCAAAGTCTGCAAATCAGAATTATATTCTAATTGTATAAATGTTGCCCTAACCCACATTTAGACACCAGCAGCCTCAACAGTTATGAGTACAAAGAGTGATTTAAAAAGTCCTTGCCCATGACCCTTCTGTTAGGGGATGTCTAATTGCCTACAGATGAACTTTGGGTCTCCACTCTACACCCCTCCCCCTGATTCAAAATGGTATCATTTTTTTGTTCTTTGATGACTAATATCTAATCGCACGGACATCTCATGATTAAACAGGCTGGTGTGCTTCTTCTATGTGGGCTTTGTTGCTTCTCAGTTGATGGCTGCTTGTTTATCTTCAAGCCTTTAAGACACTAGACACTATATCTTTTGATAGTCAGGAAGCAGCTTTTTTCACCACATATGCTTTTGCACCCACTTTGTCTTCAGCCATCATGTCGGGAAGGTGAGCATCATAGAATTCCAGTTTAATTGAACAAAGGGTTGCAGGGAAGTCATGAGCCAGTCAGGGTACAATATAGCAATGATAAAACATACAACTTTCCTCTATTTCTTCAATGCTTACTCATTCCGCATTATCATGATCTCAACTCCACCTTACAAATGTGATTCGACCAGAGCATATACACTAGGACAGATAAGAACTGGAAATACAGCGAATCCAGGACAGGTAAAATCCTTAGGACCAATAACGAGAGTAGTGATAGCAGGAGAGAAAGGGCAAGGTGGGAGAGAAAGGGGAAATTGATCAAAAGGATCTACATATAACCTCTCCATGGGGAACGGACATCGGAAAGTGGGTGAAGGGACACATCAACACAGGTACAGATAAGAGCTGAAAACACAGAGAATCCAGGACAGATAAAACCCTCAGGACCAATAATGAAAGTAGCGATACCAGGAGGGGATGGAGAAGGTGGGGGAGAAAGGGAGAACTGATCCCAAGGATCTATATATAACATATATAACCACTTCCCTGCAGGGGACTGACAACAGAAAAGTGGGTGAAGGAGACATCAGTCAGTGTAAGACATGAAAAAATAATAATTTATAAATTATCAAGGCTTCTTGAGGGAGGGGGAGAAGAGAGGGAAGGGTAGAAATGAGGAGCTGATAACAATGGTTCAAGTAGAAAGCAAACATTTAGAGAATGATGATGGCAACAAATGTACAGATGCGCTTGGCACAATCGATGAATGTATGCTGTGATAAGAGTTGGATGATGATTAAAAAAAGTCTCTCATCTGAAGTCAGCATCTTACCGTCTGTAAGATGTAGTGCTCCACCTCTCCTTTGCAGTCAGCGAATTCTTAATTAAATATATATATATGTTTTATATTTACAGAAAAAACATAAACAAAGAAGTTAGAGTTCCTATGCCTCCCACATTCATTCAGGCTTATTATTAACATCTCACATCAGCCATGAAATGAATTGACTCAATGGTAACTAGCAACAATGACATTATTATGCTACATTTATAGCAAGTAATAGATTGGTCATGTAGTGTCTACTCACTGGGCTGTGATTCATAAAGTCAGTGCTTCAACACCACTGGCAGCTTCTTAGGAGAAAGACATGATTGTCTTTGCCCGTAAAGAACTACAGTCTTGGAAACTCACAGGGCTAATTCTATTCTGTCCTATAGGGTTGCCATGCGTCAACATCTACTGGGTAGCAGTGAGTCTTGATATGCTATTAATATACCTTATTATCTTAAGAAAACAATGATTATTTTTTTTTTTTTTTTTTTTTTTAGGCATCACTGCCCTGGTGGTGGGAGTAGGAGGCCCAGCCTTTGCTCCTGGGAGCCGGAATCGAACCTCCATCCCAGTGGGCCGCAGTCCCGCGCACAACCACTACGCCACCGGGGCTCAGCCCAGAAAACAATGATTATTAACTGGTCTCTAAAGCACACTCTTTAAAATTTTTCATTAAAATAAAAGAAAGAAAAGGCCAAATTGAAGCTCAGAAAACACTCTGAAACTTGCTTTTTAATGTAGATGAGCTAAAGCAAATGGAAGAGATGATAGATCTTGATTGAAAGCCGAGAGAATAAGGAGGCTGTTTTCTAGTATTTATCAACTATGCAAAGTCATCCAACTGTGGATCCTGGAAAATTCTGTATAAAATTGTGAGTCATAGAAATTTTCATGTGACTGTATGGAATCAGCACAGAGACCAAGAAGCCATCATTTGAAAAGAGCAAGGGCCTACCTGTCTGGTATAAAATCAGAAAAGGTGTACATCAGGATTGCATCCTTTTACCACACTTATTCAATCTGTGTGCTGAGCAACTGATCCAGGAAACTAGACCATATGGGGGGAAAAGTAGCATCAGGATTGGAGGAAGGCTTATTGGCCACTTGCAACTTGATTACACAAGCAATGCTCATGAAAACAAAAGTAAAGAAATCAAATATAGCATTATAGCATTGGAATATATAGCATTATAGCATGTTCCAATATAGCCTGGGAAAATCTGCTGCAAGAAGACCTCTTAAAAGTGTTACAGAGAAAGAAGTCATTTTGAGCACTAAGGTATGACTGGCCCATGGTAGGTCTTTTCAAAATCTCCTCAAATAGATGTAAAAGTTTCACAGTGAAGTGAAGAAGGTCAGAGAAGACTATATTTATTTGAGTTATGGTGCTGCCCAAAAATATTAAAAATACTGTGTGAAGAATAACACACATATCTTGGAGAAAATCGTTCAAGTTATCCTTAGAATTGAAGTGGTAAGACTTCGTTTCATATATTTTGGACATGTTATCAGAGGATACCAGTTCCTGGAAAAGGACATTATGCTTGGTTAAGAAGACCAGGCCAGCTGCAACAACAACAAAAGATTCTCGATGAGATGGATTGTCCACTGGCTGAGACAATGTGCTCAAGCATAACAAAACTTTTGAGGAGGATGCAGGATTGAGCAGTGTTTCACACTCTGTTATCTGTCATTTCAGGGATTGCGATTGAACAATAATAGCATAGTTTATTTGGATTTCCCCTAATGTCCTAAATATGTTCCAAGGTTCTGTCTATAATACCATTTTACGTTTTTAGTTTCAAAATTTTTTCCTTGTTTTTTTTTATGGCATTGATAATTTTGTTGAGTATACTTGGATTTGTCTGATTTTTTTTTCATGTGTAAACTGTAGATATAGAGTTTAGGGTGGAAAACCAAAGAGATAAAATGGTCTTCATATCTGAGATACATAAAACTATTGACATTGATCTTGACGACTGACTAAAGCAGTATTTTTCAGGTTTCGCTGCTATAAAGTTACTTTCTACCCACTTTACCAGACAAAAGTTAATAATGTGTATTCCACACTTAAGGAGCACTTTCTTAACAGAAAACTACTTACATAAAATTTTCAAAATTCTTCTGCACACTAGATTTTTTTCTTCTCCTCCATTGTTTATGGAATCATTTATTTATATCGATATAAGCTCCTGGATGTTTATTTCACACCTTGAAATATAATCCAACACTACTTATTTATTTGTTTTCTCAAATTGTTCCAGCATCAGTGAACACTGGGACCTCTTTCAGTTATCTCCCATGAGCCTTTGGTATGCCCTCATAACTTTCATTTTCCAGTGCTTTCTTATGTTATAGCACTACATCATGCTCCAGGGTTATCTTGCATATCTCATATTCAGTCTCATTATCACCAGTTGTCCTAAGGAACCTTGGTTGATTTTATAGGAGAATGATATTAGGAATTAAGATTTCAGTGCTAAGTATGCTCATTGTTACAATATCCTTTCAATTGATAGAGGAAGGAAATCTATTTATGTATTTGAACTTGTGCTCCTATACACACACATATATATAAACATGTCTATAATCCACAATCTCCATTTATATTAAACTATCTCTATCAAACTAATGCTCTGTTTACACTGATGTCATTTCCCGAGACAAGTGGTGTAAAATTTATATTAATGTGTTGTTTGGTTTGCTGTAATAAGCTTTTGCTGTTTCTTCATTTATACCTAGAGACTGAAGAGGCAGCAGACAGGTGATTGGACGGAACAGGAGGAATTGCCTAGACTCAGTGGCATCAATGAGAAGTATTAGAGAAAACAAAGGCAGCCATAATTGGTAGAAATAGAAGAAATATCAGCTCATGCCATTCTCTGGGAACTATGTAGCGGAGGGACAGCACTTTTTTTGGGGGGAGGGACATCACAGCCCTCTGGTGGGAGTAGGAGTCTAGTCTTTGCTCCTGGAGAGCTGCTGCTGGATTTGAACCGCCAACCCAGTGGGCTGCAGTCCCGCACTCAACCACTATGCCACCAGGGCTCAGCCCGGGAAAGCACTTTTATAGACCTTATTTTAGCCCCCTGGAGGACAGTGTCAGAATTCCCAAGGACTAAGACAGGGTAGTACCCTGGAAACTGTTTACCAGACAATCAACATGACAGTGGTGCTGGGTCATTAAAAAAAGGTATAGTGTATTCACTCAGTTAATCAGTGCTGAGGGGCATCACCGTTGTAGCACATGTAGAAAAATTCCAATTAAATAGATTTAAATAGTGTCAGTGTTTTAAGGATTATTAAGTATAAGCCTTATAATATACATATACTATTAGCCAAGATTGCTAAACCCAAAGCCCCTCCCCCACTGAGATCGTAAGTAGCCCCAATTTAGTAAAACATTAAGCTGCTTATAAGAGCAGTTACATTGAATACATTTCTGGACAAGTTCCTCTGGGCTCCCTTCAAACTACCATCTTACCCTGCTAGGTTTTCTTTGGCCTTTGGCCCTTAGCAGTTAGAGAACTTAGAGAACCAAAACCAAGCTCATCGACATGGAGTCATTACTGCCGCATATTGACCCACTCTGGGCTTTGAGGCTGCTAATTGTTCTCTGCTGGAGAAAAGCTGGGCTTTCCAGATTGTTACACAGTTAACAATCTGCATAAAAAGCCCAATCTTTTTCCAGCAGAGCTGCTGGTAGTTTCGAACGGTAGTCGATAAGGATATCAGGTGATAAAACGATATCACCCCCAACACATAACAACTACATCCGCAGGGCTCCAGAACTCCTAGGCAATAAAGCTTCTCAGTCCCAGACATGAGTTTCCAGATATTCACCTCCTGTTTCTACTTGAAGGCCAAGCAAGTTGTTTCCAGATGAGTAGGGAATTCTGAGCACTTGGACTCTGGAAGACTTTTTGCAATATCAGAAATGCCTTCTTCCCACCTCAGTTAATTTAATTACAATTATGAGACGTCAAGTTAGGGTCAGTGATGCTGAGTGACCAAGAGGGTGCACATCCTCTGCTTATCTCTGCCTCCTTGGCTTTTCTTCTTCTGGCCTACTCTTGTTCTTTTCTTTTTTTGCCTTCTGCTTCCCTGATTTTCCTTAAAAAAAAATTAGACCAAATCCAGGGATACATATGGTAGCCAACTAAAAAGGAGGGGGGAAAGACATGAGGAGCAGGGGGAACAGGGCATTAATCCATACAAGGTAAGAGCCTTGTTTATATCTCCTCAGGGAAAGAGGGACCAGTCTTCAGCCCAGTGCTCCCAGACTTGAATGCAACATGCCAGCATGAACCAGGGAATCAATAGAGAGGTGTAAGTGACTGACCCTGATTCCAACTATGTGAACCACCCCACATCCCACCCCCTGCTTCCCTGCAGAATTCATTGCCGAGGACAGCACTGAAGCTGCAGTTCAGGGAGAGGGACATGTTTGATCAGAGCACAAAGGAGCAAATGACGGGAGAGGAAGAGAGAGTGGAACATATGCTGGTTCACCAAACCCTGAGAACAATATTGCCACTTAGAGCATCCAAGGCACAGAGAGGGCCATAGGGCCAGTCCCACTATGAGACACAACACCCCTCACTGAACCACAGTGCTACCAGGGACAACATTGGAGACATGGTGTGGGAATTGTGCCAAATCTGACCCCACTACACTGAGGCAAGACAAGGGTGTGCAACAGGACAACAAGGGGAGCAGAGTCAAGGAGTCCTGAGAGAGTACCAAAAATACACTTTGGGGCCAGGACATGTCACCCAATCAGACACAATCAGATAGCACTCCTAAAGGTCAACAAATAGACCTAGAACTATTTAGAAACTTTTATTTTTTGTCATTGTTTTATTGTTGTTGTTTGTTGCTTTGTTTTGCTCTTATTGTTTTATGTGCATATTATTATCTCTGCAATTATTATCTAGATTCTAGATAAGATAGGCTGGATAAACAATATGGAGAAGAAAATAATGGGATTGATGGTTTGGTGTGTGTGGGGTGGGGGCCTGGGGGAGGTGGGGGTGGGCGTGGATGATATAGGGTAGGGAGAGGTGGGGAAAGGAAGTGAGTATTAACAAATCCAGGGACAAAGAAACAACAAGTGATCAAAAATTGATGGTGAGGAGGGTGTAAGAAGCCTGTAGAGCTAAATCAAGGGCAATGTAACTGAGCAGAATTACTGAAACCCAAATAAAGGCTGAACCTGAAGGTGGGACAAGAGGAAGGTAAAAAGAAATAGCAAAAAGAACTAGGAGGTAAACAGGTATTTATAGAGGCTTAAATGCAGGCATGTACATATGTAAATATACTTATATATGATTATGGTGATATAGATTTATATGCATATAGGTTTCACATTAAGGTAGCAGAAGGACATTGGGCCTCTATTCAAGTATTTCCTCAATGAGAGAACAATTTGTTCTATTAAACTGGAATTCCATAATGCTCACTTTCTGGACAGGATTGCTGAAGACAAAGCAGGTGCATAAGCATAAGCAGTTGCATAGCTGATTGTGCCCAGCTATCAAAAGATATAGTGTCTGAGGTCTTAAAGGCTAGAAGATAAACAAGTGACCATCTTTCTGAGAAGCAATAAAGCCCACATGGAAGAAGCACACCAGCCTGTGTGATCACAAATTGTCCATAGAATCAGGTATCAGGCATCCCAGAACAACAACAAAAAATTGTATCATTGTGAATGAGAGGTGAGGTGGAGAGTGGAGACCTAAAGTCCATCTATAGGCAATTGGAAATTTATAGAAATGTCATGGGAAGAAGACTATCCAGTCAGGGTGCAGTATAGCACTCATTAAACATACAACTTTCCTCTAGTTCTTTAATGCTTCCAGCTTCCCACTGTCATGATCCCAGTTCTACCTTATAAATCCAGCTAGACCAGAGGAGGTACACAGGTGCAGAGAAGAGCTGGAAACAGAGGCAACCCAGGACAGATAAAACCCTCAGGACTAATAATGAGAGTAGTGATACCAGGAGGGGAAGGGGAAGTTGGGTTAGAAAGGGGGAACCGATTCCAAGGATTTACATATAGCCTCTTCTTGTTGGCATGGACAACAGGAAACTGGGTGAAAGGAGACATCGGGCAATAATAATAATAATAATAATAATAATTTATAATTATATATAAAATTATATTATATAATTATTATAATTATAATTTATCATAATAAAATAATATTAATTTATAAATTATTAAGGGTTCTTGAGGGAGGGGGGCATAGAGGAAGGGGGGCTTGATAATGAGAAGCTGATACCAAGAGCTCAAGTAGAATGAAAATGTTTTGAGAATGATGATGACAACATCTTTCTCCCAAGGAGTAGCTGGTGATATTGAACTGCTGATCTTGTGGTAAGCAGCACAAGAGGTAACCATTATGCCATCAGGGCTCTTGAGCAGTGAATAAAAGAGGTGGTCTAGTCTTAGATATTAAGGAACCTTTACTCTCACTGGGTAAACCTCCATAATTATAATTGTGCTAACATCAATCAGAGTCGGACCTGCCCAGTCTGCAGGAGGTTGGTAGGGTTGCTTTGGGTTTAAATCTGATGGATGCTATGCTTATTTAAAGTAACAATAGCTGGTATTCCTGTAACACTGCTCTGTGTGAAGCCCGCTGCTAAGCCCTTTATTTGTATAATCCTAACTAATTCTCACATCAATTTATGATGATGACGACGTGGATAATCTTATCTGCATTTTACAGTTCAGGTTCTTGAGATTTTTTCTTTTAAAGTAGTAAATAATCTTCCCAAGAATACAGCTCTATTAAAGGGCTGCATAAAGGATTGTAATTTAGGTCTATCTCTGTTTTTAACCACCTGGGACAAGACAGCCGACAAATCTGTAGGCTAACCTACCAGATACTGTAAAGCAAGAAAAGGCAAGCTATTAAACAATAACTAATTATCCTATGATTAGCCATATGAGAAAAGTTCCCTGTTCCATTCATTTTGATTATTAGGGAGTCGGATAAAGGTTTTTCTTTACTTGAAACTTTATGTGCTCTTTTTCAAGAATAGAATTTTACATTGGGTCACAAGCCTGTCCAGGCCCTTTGGAGTCCGACTCCACAAGAGTATTCATTGAATATACATGATCAAGCTTCTGAGTTGATAAATTCAGCTTCACAAAACCCAGCCTCTTGAATATTCCTCCCCCTCTCACTGCCATCGTCATCCCGACCCCCACCCCAAATCATTATCTCTAGCTTAGGCCATTGCAATGGAATCTTAATTGGTTTTACTGCTTACCTCGTTTCAATATAGTTTCTGTATGCTGCCTCTTCCACTTAAAACTCTCAAGATAACTCCTTGCTGCCAAAAGAGAACTCAGCACGTTCCACTGAGGTCTTCCCTTCTCGTCCCTTAACCACATTTCCACCACACCATTGTTCTCCCACATTTCCTCATGACTGTGGGAAGTGTGCTGATGACATCTCATCTGTTATCCCTTTGGCTTGAACATTTTCTTGTTTTGCGAAGGCATTGTGCAGCACTGGTCCCACTCCATTGCAAGGTTTGGTCAAACTTTTCTCTAACTGTCCAGATAATATTTTTGGTAGTCCATAGGGTCTCTGTTGAAAACACTCAGATCATAAGTTGCAGCATGAAATCAACCAATGGCAGGAGGAACATAAGCAAATAATTGTGACTTTGTGCCCATACAATTTTACAAACAAAAGCAGCAATGGGCTGGATTTAGCCCACATAACATTTGCTGGCTCCTGCTTTATTTCAATCAGTAGCTGTTTTTTTCTCCCTTCCCAATGAAGCTGTGGTTTCCCTGACAAAAGAGCCCATCTTGTTCATCTTTTTCTGTCCTCAGAATTTAATACAAGGGAACACATGTTATTCGCTGTCACTGATTTAGCCCCTGGCTCATGGTGACCCCAGGAGCAAACAACAGAAAAAACACTACCCAGTGCTGCTGTATCTCTATGATCGGTCTCAGATCATATTGCTGTGACCTGTAGGGTTTTTATTGGCTGGTTTTAAAAACAAGATCATTTTTACATGTGTCTGATTCTTCCTAATGTGTCTTAGTCTGAAAGTGCCACTAAAACCTATTCACCATCATAGCAGCATGCAAACTGTCACTGGCAAATGGGAGGTGGGTATGAAGAAGTGCATTAATACAAACTCGGCTCTCCTATCCTATACGGCAGGAGATGATTATACTATTAAGGCATGGCTACCTGAGGGACACACTATAACTGCTCAATAAATGCTGCATGAGTGAATATGTGAATTAATAAATTAATAAATATTGGGTTAGAAGCAGCTGCTGAAGTGAATTGGTACCTGGAAACCTTGATTAACTAAACCATGGTGAAAATAGAAAAATATCAAACCTGCACAGGGGAGAATAAATTGTTTTATACATACCAATGAAATCAAAGGTAGCCCTTCTAATATTAACACGATCAGCATGGCCCCAAACTTTAGTTCTTGTCGTTGTTACATTGCCAAAGATAAAAAAGAGTCTGTGAGATTTAGCCTCTACAATTTAGGTCCCTTCTTGTAAATAGATTGTGTTAAAGCCCATGAGAAAAGTTGAAGTTTTGCTTCATACCTTATGATTTCCCATGGAAAAGTACTTTTGTTACTAATGAGATCTGTTACAATGGGCCCACAGGTCGGGGTGTGCAGCCATTAGCCTTTATGTGCTTTAGGACTAGAGACTTCTAGGGCTAATTTTACTGACACAACAAATGTAGGACTTTTGTTACTCAACCAGCATGAGGTAGTGCTCAACCAGCCACCTCAAACATTGCTACCAAGTCAATACCAGCTTGTACTTGCTCAAATAGAATTGTTCTGTAAGGTTACAAAGGCTATAAATCTTTATGGGTGCAGAACAACACATCTTTCTCACAAGAGTGGCTGATGGACTTGAACCATATACCTTTTGGTTAACCGTTAAATCCTTTAACTGCTGGACCACTAGAACTCCTCAAGGTACCATGCAGAAGTGATCAATTCCTTATAGTGGGAACCATCATAGGCTTCACAGTAAGGCCTTCTGAGCAAAGGAGGCTGTTTGGAAAATTCACTTATTTTGAGTATCCCATTCCCTGGACAGAGCTGGATCAAGGAGAATTTAGTGCACTCCAGGGTACCAGTCACCACATGCTAGGTCTTTAAGATTTATTTTTTAAAGAGAAGTTCTCAATGTTGCTGGCATCTTACTGAGCCAAGGCAATTAGAGAGTTAGGCTGAGCAGCAATTTGGTATTGAATTTTGATTTGTTAGAAAAGAGGAGAATGTGGGCCCATAGTACTTTTAGAAAAATTTTCCCTTATGTAAATGGAACAGAGGAACACAGGATGAACAATTTGATTAGAAAAGGAGGGAAAAAATGACCTATACTTAACTAAATTGGATTGATTTTTTTACTGATTACTCAATACTTTCCTCTACTTTGTCCCATTTCAGTTTGCTTTTCAACAGCAGATCCAACTTCTCACATAGGAGTTCACACTATGAAGAAAGGAAAAAAAGTAAAAAGTGAGTTTCTTGAAAGAGACCCCAAAACATAGTAAGATAAACCTACACCGTTGAGATATTTTTAATTATCTTTTGGGTCAAAATGTGTAGGTTTCCAAAATTCTCAGGGTCTAGTTATAAGGCTGAACATTTAAGAAAAATGACAGTAGACATTTAGTGTTCAATTTAATTCAGTAAATAACCAATGAATGCCTTCTTCTTGCTCCAAGTAACATGCTACTATAGGCAGGGAACACAATGATAGCTGAAACTTTTCCCACCCTTAAGGAGTCTGTAGCCTGGTCTAGGGGCTTCTGGTTATCTCTTGCTAAGTAACAAAGCACCCCATATTTGGTAACATAAGACAACACCATCTTATTTGCTCACCGGTTCTGTATGTCAGCATCTCAGGAAGAGTACAATGGGGTTGACATCTGCTCTACAATGTCTGGGCCTCAGCTTGGAAGACTTCAATAACTGGAGAGATACTGGGATATCAAAAGTCTATAATCATCAAAAAGTTTACTTTCTTACATGTTGAGATAATTTACACCTTCACTCAGTTGAGACATCAACACATGACTTGTCTGTGTGCCTTCATTTTCTTTCAGTATGTGTGTTAGATCAGACTGACTAGAAAAAAATCCAGTGGCACTCATATATGCATAAGAGACAACTTTATACCAAAGAGCAATTGTATATGGTGAAAACTTCCTAGCCCAGTCTGGATCAAGTCCTAAGTTTGATATTAGCTCATAAATCCAATAGTAGTCCAAAAAACTCTTCTCTCATTCATGCAATCACATGCAATGATGCAAAGTGCAGGAAGATCACAGGCCAGTGGGTGTAAGTTTTGTGGATCCAATAGCAGGGATGCATTTCACTGTTGGTGTGGGTCTTCATATGGTCCCTCCAGCTCTCTGAGTATGGCTCTTCAATGGGAAGATGAAGCAGAGAGAGAGCTCGTGCAAGTCTCAGCAAGTTTCCACTTGGTTTGTCAACAGCAAGACCAAGGAAGAGAGAGAGGAAGCTCCCAGAATCCTGATGAAAAGGTCACACCCACAAGGATGCGTCATCAGATTGTGACACGATTAGCAGGCCAGATTCCACCCCTACACTTATTTATCACGTTGACATGAAGCTTATGCAATTGCCAGAGTATGCTTCCTGGGTTCAGATAGGAAGTACAAAAAAAGAACATCCAAAGAATGAAAACATCTGAAGAGACAAAGATGGAAATAGAAAGATTTCTTTTGGTCACACTTTGAAAATCATGCAGCACCACTTCTTCCACATTCTATGGTTGCAAGTGAGTCACTATGGCTATTTCAAATTTAAGAGGAGAGAAGTTGAACTTTATTTCTTGAATCTGAGTGTCAACGATACATAACACGAAGATGTAGCATAGGAGATATTGTTACAGTCATCTTTAAAATTACAGGGAAATGAGCATGTATAATAAACCCAACTCACAACCATTGAGTCAATTATGACCCATGAAAGCCCTATAGGACAGGGTAGAACTTCCTCTGTGTATTTCTGAGATTGTACTGTTTATGGAGAAGCTGCTGATTTCAAACTGTTCTCTTTACAGTTATTGGCACAGCACATGATCCACTATGGCAGCAGCACTTCACATTGTAACTGTAATACATTATGTTAAATGACTGTTGTCATAAATGCCTGTGAACAGCCATATATAGTACAATCATTGGTCTCTCTCCATCTGTTGGAAAGGAGGGCATGATGAAAATTAAAAAGTACATAGAAACAATTAGTGCAAGGAAAGACTGGACCATGAAAACATAAGTCTCCATAGCCCTGAAAGCAAAACTACATGGTGCCCAGTTCCCACTACCATCTCCTCTGAAAGTGATCACGTTATGAGGTCCTGGGTAAGGTGGGAGAAACATGCCAACCAAAACTCAAAATCATCAAAGACATTTAGAGAGTTTTCCATCCATATTTTAATAAAATCACATCCTTTTCAAGTGCACATACACACAACAGAATACTATACATCTCTTAAAAGCACTGATGGTGACATGAAGCACATTGTCTCATAGGAAGAGTTGGAGTAAATTATGCTAAGTGAAGTTAACCAATCACAAAAGGGCAAGTACAATATGAGTCCACTAAGTACAATCAGCACAGTGGGTATGGAAGGAAAGCCACTCATCTCACACTAGGATGAGGAACAGGCAGTTGGCTGTGGGACAGGCCAATCAATGGACCAATTAACTCCCGATATCATGGAAGACAAATGTATGCAGAGGCAAACACAATAGAAGAAATGATGGTGCCCAGCACCAAATGATTGAATGCCTGGAGTCTCAAAGACTTGAAGATAACCGAGTCGCCATTCAGCACAGAGACAGCAAAGTCCACATGGAAGAAGCACACCAGCATGTGTGATCAAGAAGGGCCGAAGGGAGCAGGTATCGAGCATCAAAGAACAGGAATCACATCAATACGAGTGAGGAGAAGAGCAGGGTGGGGACCTAAGACCCACTGGTGGGTAATTGGTCACTCCTTTACAGAGGAGTCATGGGGAGGAGACAGACTAGTCAAGGTGCAGCTGGGCAGTGATGATGCATACAAGTTTCCTCTAGTTCTTGAGGTCTTCCTGTCTCCCAACCATCATGGTCCCAACTCTACCTTGTAAATCTGGATGGACTGGAGAAGGTACGCTAGTGGAGAGGGGAGCTGGAGATCTGGGGAAACCAGGATGGGTGAGCCTCTTTGGGCCGGTGGTTAGATTGGAACTACTGGATGGGTGGAGAGAAGGTGGGGGTAGAGAGACGGAACCAACTGCAAGGATCTACATATGAACTCCTGTCTGGAGGACGGGCATCAGGGGAGTGGGCTGAAGGAGGTGTCGGGCAGGGTAAGATATGGCAGAACAATAATAATTTATAAAGTATTGAAGGTTGATGGTGGAGGGAGAACAGGGGAAGAGGGAAGGGGTTGGAAAAGCCAACACCAAGGGCTCAAGGGAAAAGGCGGATGTTTGGAGAATGATGACAGCAGCGGACATGTGAATGTGCTTGGCACAGTACATTTATTTATGTATTGGAAAAATGATGTACGAGCCTCTAATAAAATAATTTTAATTAAAAAAAGAAAATAATGATGGTAATGTGCAAATATGCTTGATACAATTGATGTATGGAACTTTATAACTGCTGTAAGGGCCACCAATAAAATAATCTTTTTTAAAAAAAAGGATACATTTTCTCAGAAGAAGAAACCAACAGTAATATGGGCAAACTATTGAATGATGCAGAAAGCATCAAAAGACATTGCAAGGGAAAAAGACAATAGAAGGAATACACCGAGAAGCAGTATCATAAATAACTGCTAGACGACTGTTTTAAAAGGTAGTGTAAGACTAAAAACTAATGACACTGAAAGAAGACGTTCAAGTTACACTGAAGACAGTGAAAAGCAAGGCTCCAAGAATGGGCAGAATACCAATTAAAATGTTTCAGCAAGCCAATAAAGCACTGGATTTACACATTCATCTATGAGATAAACTTGGAAGATAGTGAGCCAACCAAATAGAAGTGCTCCATATGTATGCCCATTCCCAAGAAAGATGACTCTCAGCACGCAGAAATTATTGAATAATATCACTAATATCACATGCAAATAAAGTTATGGGGAAAATAACTCAACAATGGCTGCAACATATATGCATAGGGAGTTCCCAGAAATTCAAGCTGGATTCTGAATATGATATAGTATGACATATAACATTGGTGATGACAGATTTTAACTTGAGAACAGAGAAAAATGTATACTTGGGTCTTATTGCCTATGAAAAGGATCACAGCAAACTTTGGATAATGTTGAGAAGAATGAGAACTGGAGAACACTTCTTTGTGTTCATGTGGAATCTGTGCATGGACCAAGAAGAGATCATTCCAGAGAACTGATTGATTTGAAATAAGGAAAGATGGGCTTCATTGTTGTACCTGTGTGTCAGAGTAACCAGCCTCTAAAGCATCATCATGGGTTCAATAGGTGCAATTGAACAGCAATAATTATTAAAGATTATAGTAAAGTCATAGAGCATATGAAAGATAGAAAGAATAGAGTCAGACAAATTTGTAGTAGTAAGCTCGCCTCTTCCCTGCTTGGTGGTCCAAGAGGAGAGAAAGAATAAGACCCATATATTTTTTGACCAAAGCTTATATAACCTTTTGGGGGACATATGAGCCCTGTAATTACAGGTAAAGAAACATCATAGGAGGGGACTATCTTATAGCTTATTTAGCAATGAGGAGGACAATCCAGGGGTACACACATGATAGGAAAGGGAGGTATTAGGGTCCCCATGTGACAAGGAGGGCGAACCCTACATTCATGAAGGTGGGCTAACCTTGATTGCCCTTGGGCTGGAGACTTGACTTAGCTAAAGCTTTGAGGGGAAATAACCCATTGTCCTAGTAGCAGGGAGTTAGCCCTATCTATTGTAGAAGAGACAAAGGCCTCTGTACACTGGTGTCTTTAGGGAGAATAACAGCTTCTGACCTCCCACCAAATACTGGCAAATAGTTACTAATATTTGCTTAATATTTTTGGAGGAGATGTAATTATGGGAAAGTATTATATTCCTCAAACCCTAGTGGTGGGATTCAAATAATTTAACAACAAATTCACTGGACTACTGACTGTTTTAAATATAAAGAAAATTATATACTGAAAGATAGTTGATTACTTTATTAAGATTTAAATAACAGTAATAAAAGAAGTACGCAAAACTAGTTTATGTGATGGGAGTTGGGGATAAAAAACTGGTTTATATTATAAGAAAGAGTTTTAAAATATTTAAGAAAAGTATTAAATACTATCTTACAAACACAATAAAACTGTTATTTGGCTTTTAGTCCTAGTAACATGGGAAGGTATTAAAGGGGTTTCAGTAGAAAAGTTTTGTTTATGTAGCATATATCAATGTCATTGCTGTTTGTGAATAGACCTGAGCAAGAGATAAAGCAAGAAAACCAATAAAGATTCATTTGCAATCATATGGCTGAGAGGTCATGGAGACTTGACCTGAATGATTGATGTGAGATGGGGACCAATGAACAGATGTGAATATGTTTTGAAAATAGATTTAACAGCATCTGTCAATGGATTAGATTTGCAGCTTGATGGAAGGGAATTAGAGATGACCCAAAAGATTTTAGTGAGAAATCAAAATTTTTACTTTGGATGTAAACGCAGCCAAAAACCTATTAGAAAAGTTGAATAGGCAATTTGGAGTTCAAGGGAAAATCTGGGGGTGGACTTTAATTTGTGAGTTTATGTCTGCATACGACATTTACAGCCATGAGATCTGATGAAATGGTACTAAGAAGATGGATAAAGCTACAGAAGAGGCCCCAGGACCAAGTTCTAGGTTTCTAATGTTAGAAGAACATGGAACAGAAGAGAACATATAAATTATCAATAGTTCATGGGGGAGGGAGGTGGGAAATGAGGAGTGGATACCAGGGGCTCAAGTAGAAAGCAAGTGTTTTGAGAACAATGAGGAAAACAAATCTACAAAAGTGCTTGACACAATGGATGTATGTGTGGATTGTGATAAGTTGTATAAGCTCCCCCCAAAATGATTTAATAATTAAAAAGAGAGAGAGAGAGAGCGCAGGCAAAGGAGACAAATTAGGCAACCAGTGCAGTTAATAGCATTTAAGAAAAGATTTATTGACATAAAATTCACATATTATAGTGTGAATATAGTTAAGTTGCTTATCAAAAGAGTTGCATCATCACAATCAGTTCTAGTGCTGCCTCCGACTTCCACATTCATTATTTTATCCCAATTCTCCTTCACTATCATCTGTGACCAACCATTGCAATAGTTACCATCCCTATGGATCCATGCCTGTGTTTCACAAGCTGGGAAATCTAAGAGGGAGAATAAAAAATAAGACATAATAATAATAATATAAAGATAAAATGAAAATAAAGTGTAATAAAGAAAAGACCACAATGTTTTTAAAAAGCCAGAGAAAAAAAAATTCTGGCATAGAACAAGCAAGAAATATTTAAGTCAAGAGCAAATTCATGTTGACTCAAGAGAGAGGTCAACTTCCTAAGTATCATACCATACCTTACTTCAATCCACCATAGTAAAATTTACAATGATCTTTCTTGGATAGCAAAGTTTTCCTGTCCCTTCACTGTGGCCACAGGGAATTTATCAGAAGCTTGATCCAGCTAGGTATTTGGTAGATGGATTTGGGGCTCCCACTGTCCTCCAATACCTTCTAAAACCTATTTAAAATTTAAGCTTTGAAGCTTTTCCTTTCATCTTATTTGGATTTGGGCATTGTAGTTTAAGGATCACAAAAGCTGCTGTCCTTCTTCCATGTGGGCTTACTTGATGCTTCACTTAGATGGCTGCTTGTTTGAATACCTTTAAGATTCCAGACAGTATTCCTATTGATAGCTCAGGTACCAAACCACGTATTTCACCAAACTTTGCTAAAGCACCCATATCTTCAGTGACCTCCTCCTGAGGATGATTATTGATGAGGTCTATATTATTAAAATTAACTGGTTTGGGTTGGGGTTAGAGTAATGCGGGATATACATAACTCTGGTTAACTTTATTGATCAGATTATCATTCTATGACAAAACAAACAAAAACCAAACGACAGCCACAAAAACAAAGAACAAACAAAGGAAACCATTGTGAATCATCCCCTTGGGGTATAAGGTAATTGTATTGATAACATCAACAGTGGCATAGAATTTAAAGTTCTGTTTAGATGAAGAGCTTATACAAGTTTAACTCCACTGCAAACTGCAATATATAAGTTCTTTTTTGTACAGACTGAAAACTTAAGTGATTGAGCCTATTTATGTTGAGCTTGGAGGTTGATGCTAGGAGAAATTTTTCTGTAACATTCCTTACAATGGCAGATCCTGTCTATTAATCAAATAGACATATTAATGCAATGGGAACATTGAGATACTAAACATATGGTTGTACTGAGTCCTCTTTTCTCAGACACCCAATATGTTAGTCTGAATAGACTAGAGAAACAAATTCATAGACATTCACATATGTGTAAAAAAGAGCTTTATATACAAGAATAATTGAATATTGAGAAAATATTCCAGAACCATCCAGATCAAGTTCATAAGTCTAATATTAGCTCATATGTCTGCTATCAATCTATAAGGTCCACTGCAGACTCACAAAACCCATGGAATGACACCAAATGCAGTGGGTGAGAAGTCTTGTGGATCCAGTGGCATTGTAAGCTTCTCAGAAATGGCAGGAGTCTTTACGTGGCTCTGTCTGCATCAATGTAACTCCATCAAGCTCCTTGTCCATAATGTCTCACAGGGTGTGAGCCTGTGTCCCTCTACAAGTGAGCTATTTGTCTCCTTAATATCTACAAATGAGGCCATCAAACTGTGACATGATTGACAGGCTAAACTCCACCCCATTCACTCTAAACTCTCTCAAACCCTCTAAGGCAGGGGTCCCATCAAAGGTCAATTGCGGCCATTCCCACAGTCTTGGGAATTTGCTTCCTCTCTGAGCAGGCTAAGTCCAAGGGCTACAGGTAGTTTTCAGGTAGGGCACAATTCATCCAGTTGGGCTTCCATGTTGAGTGCTGGTGTGACCCTTGGGGGATGCCATGTTCTCTGTAAGGCCAGTATTTAAGGTCATCATAATGCTCAGTCTATGGCATGGTTCACTGAAGGGATAAAAATGTGCTTACCCAAGAACACAGAACGGGGCTTTATTCTTCTGGTTTCCCTAAAAATATTGTTTAATATCTCTTCCTTCTGTGAGGTTGCTCCTCTCTCTTTACCTACCATACCCACAAACAGAAATACCTACTCTGAAATGTAGGTGCTCCCCTTCCCTGGTCTTAACTTTATTTTCTTGTAGGTTTCTCCTATCGCTCTTGTGGAGTGTCTGTTGATTTGTCACACCTTTGTCTCAAGGTTGTACAACAAAATAGATGGTCTTCCCCATTTTCCCCCTCCTTAAGGAGTGATCCTAGAAGATGTGAGGTCTTCTCCTTCAACGTGGTTCTTATGAAGGACATATAAGGAGGGATATGTTTGTTTTCTGACCAGTAGTCAGACTTTCTATTCCTTTGGGAATTGGCCTTTAATATTTGCTTAATTGCTGTTTCTTCTATTGTAGTGGACCCATGCAATATTTGTCCATTTTTGAATGACTAACTTTACTCAGCATAATGGTTTCCAGGTTCTTTCACATGATGCCATGTTTTATGCTTCCCTCGTTTTTCAGGGACGCTTAGTATTCCATTGTGTGTATGTACTATAGGTTTTTTTTAATCCATTTTTCCACTGTTGGGCATTTGGGATGCTTCCACTTTCTTGCTATTGTGCACCATGGAGCATGTTTTTGGGGAGAGAATCTTTTGGTTTAGGATATTCTTGTTTATTGTCCTTGTTTATTATTGTTCAAATTGATCCAATTTTATTTTTTCAGGTGGTTGAGATAATTCTCATAATTAAGGCAACATAAATATAAATAGCTGGTAGTGGTAGATTAGACGTAGGATAAGATGAGTTCTTTTTACAGTGGAAGTTTAGTGAAAAGGGCAACATGCTTGACTGTGGTTGGGAGGCTTTGCATTCTGATTTCATCTCCTTCAGATCCCAGATGTGTAGGCCCTCTGACTTGTTTCATTCTTCTGAGTCCCACTTTTCTCAGCTGTCTAAAGAAGCAGTGGGGCCATATTCTATGGAGTGCTTTCCATTTTATGAAATTTTTTTGCAGGTCCTTTGAAGAGCCTACAGAGCATGATAAAGTCATTGACCAGAGACTAACAGTCTAAAGTCTGGAATCCAACAAACAGCCTGTCATTGAAAGAACTTTTAATCTTGGACAAAATGTCAGAGTGAGTGTGAACTATGGGGGAGATGATATACTGGGAGGCTGAGAGGTAAGTAACTGAAGGGCATAGTTTTTTTATATGTTTGTATGGGAATATCATTTACATTCTTTAATGTAGTTTCCAGATCACTGATACACAAAGTAGAGATCTGCACAGAACATGGTAGGTTGCAATGGAGCATTTTAAATCCCTTCATGTTCTCTGGAGCTATTTCAACACCTGGTTGTTCCCACCTACACCTCCCCAAGTCAATCCAAAGACACTGCTATCTGGACAGGTGTGTCTCCAAAATGTGTGCCTTTTCCTTGACATTTTCCCATCATAACAACTCAGTCCATGTTTACCGAATGAAGGGATATCGAATGAACTCTTCGGTATCACCAACTTAAAGGAAAATGTTTATCAACGCAGTATACTCTGGGGAAGGATCCTCTCCTGGCTCTGCACATGTTGGATTGAGAATAAGTACCCTTAATAAATTTGCCAAGAAGCCACCTGGGAAAGTTGCATGATTGTTGGAGGGAGTCCTGAAGTAGGAATTGGTCTCCCTTGATTCTAGCCCTGGCTCAGCCATCTCTGGATGTGTGACCTGGAGACCAGATGAGGTATATGGCCTCTAGTGATCTTAGTTTCCTCTGAAGAAACCTTGGAGAGAAATACCAATAAATAGTTCCTCAAGTCCTCAGATTCTCAACTTCTTTGCTGTCTGTTGTGAAGTTAATAGGCTTCATCGAAACTGAAATGCAAATATCCTTCTGATAGTAAACTTTCCATTTAGTCCTGTTCTTAATATCTCAATATAGCTAAAATATATTTGGGATTAGAAGTTTAAAAATAGTTATAGATGATATAGATATAGTATAGATATAGATAAGCAGCAGTCAAGAGATCAAAGAGTGCATTGCATTAGGTAAATTTGCCGCATAAGACCTCTTGAGAGTGTTTGAAAGCAAATATGCTACTTTGAGGACTAAGGTAAACCTGACCCAAGTCATGGTATTCTCAATGACCACATATGCTTGAGAAAATCGGATGTGGAGTAAGGCAGACCAAAGAAAAGTTCACATATTTGGACTATGGTGCTGGCAACGAATATTGAGAGTACCTTGAACTGCCAAAAAAAAAAAAACAAAAACCCACACAGATCTGTCTTGGAAGAAGTACATCTAGTATGCTCCTTAAAGGAAGACATGTCGAGACTGTTTCACATACTTTTAGAGAGGTTATCAGTAGAGACAAGACCCTGAAGAAGGACATCATTCTTGGCAAGATTGAAGGGCTGTGAAAAAGAGGAAGGTCTCCAACGAGATGAACTGACACAGCGTCTGAAACAATGAGCTCAGATATAGGAACGACTGTGAGGATGGTGCAGGATGGGGTCAAGTTTCATTCTGCTGTACATTGGGTTCCTATACATTGGAATCTACTCTGTGGCACCAAAGAACAATGTATTTTTGTAGTGTATTGACTTTCTTCTGGCTAACTTATGAAACCTAACACTTTCCAAAAGACATGCTCATCCTCTGAAAGATCCCAGAAGTGCTCTAGATTTTCTGATGTTGTGAATGTTCTACCTCACAGCTCTTTTTTTTTTACTTTGACTTACGCCCACTGCTGGTTCATAGACAAGAAAAACCTGGATCATTCTGTCATATTCTGAAGATATCTCCAGCACAGTGCCAATATTTGTCAAGTTTATTGTGGAAGCAAATTACTTTTAGCATGCAATTACATAGTAAATTAGTCAAGACAATATGAGAAAGACACATAGACAAATATGGAATGTTCTTAATAGAAAGGCAATTTTACAAAACAAATAACTTTATTGGGGGCTATTATGGCTCTTATAACAACTCATACATCAACTGTATCAAATACATTTGTACAGATGTTACCATCATCATTCTCAAAACATTTATTTTCGACTTGAGTCCTTGGTATCAGTTCCTCTTTCCTCCCTCCCTCCTGCACCCTCTGACCATAGTGAAACCTTAATAAAGTATAAATTACTATTATTTTAATATTTTACACCATCTACTGTATTCTTCATGCACATTTCTGCTGTTCTTCTTCTTCGGGAGGCAGGAGTGCTTATATGTCAATTATCGCAATTAGTTCCCCCTCCATCTCCTCCTCTCTTCAACTTCCCTATACCACTCCCATGGTATTGCTACTCCTATTACTGTTCCTGAGGGGGGTTATCTGTCCTGTATTCCATGTGTTCAGAGCTCTTATCTGTATCAGTGTACATGATAAAATATAGCCAGATTTGTAAGGTAGAAGTGGGGTCATGATGGGGGGGAGGGAGCATTAAAGAACTAGAGGAATGTTGTGTGTTTCATTTGTGTTATACTGCACTATGGCTGACTCAACACTTCCTTGTGATCCTTCTGTAAGGTGATGTCCGATTTTCTACAGATGGTCTTTGGGTTTCCACTCACTGTGACCACCCCTCAATATGACTGCTTGCTTTGGGTCTTCTGATGCCTCATTCCCGGTTCCTTTCACACCTTGTAATCACACAGGCTGGTGTGTTTCTTCCATGTGGGCTTTGTTGCTTCTCTGCTAGATGGCTGAGTCTTTAACTTCAAACCTTTAAGATTGCAGAAGCTATATCTTGTAATAGCCAGGCACCATTAGCATTCTTCACCACATTTGCTTATGAACCCATTTTGTCTTCAGTAATCTTGTCAGTGAGTTGAGCATCACAGAATGCCAGGTTATTAGAACTAAGTGTTCTTTCATTAAGGGGATGTTTGAGTACAGACCAAATGTTCATTTTCTACCTTAATGCTTAACATATAGCTATATGTATACAGATTTATCTTCCTCTCATTATGTATTAATTTACATATGGACATACCTATATTATACCTCTTTAAATGTCTTTTGTCTCCTAGCTCTTTCCTCTTACTTTCTTCCTGTCCCACCATCATGTTCAACCTTCATTTGGCTCTCTGTAATTTCTCTTGGATACATAGCACTTTGTCAAACCCCAACAGGCATTCTAAATGCCCCTCAACATCGATTTTAAGATCTCTTGTTCTCTTGTCCCTGGGTTTGTTGGCTCTCCGCTACCTTTCTCCTGCCTCCTTCTTTCTCATGTCCTCCAGAAAAGCCAGTCCAATTGCTTTCTCCTTGGAATTGAAAACAATCCTGCCTATCTTATATGAGAAAATATGAAAAGCCTATAAATAGGTCCAGGCCTGTCTGCTGACCCCTGTGCATGTTTCCCAATTGGATCTGCTGAGGTGTACCTCCCCCGCTCCCAGTCAGAAGTCTGTTTTCAGTATTCCTCAGGGACTTTTTTGGTTTGCTCCCCTTGGTGCTCTGCTATCTTTCCTTTGTGTTTCCACTCTGGTGTGGTAAAGTCAGATCAAGGACAATTCCCAAACTGTCTCTTTAGTGCTATATCCCCAGCACTGTGGGTCAGTGAGGGAGCATCATGTCTCATGGTGGGTCCTCTCCGTGCTTTGGCAGCTCTGAGCAAGAATGTCATCCTCAAAGATTGGTGGGTCAGGAAGTGGTTCTCTCTCTCTCTCTCTCTCTCTCTCTCTCTCTCTCTCTCTCCTCTTGTGTGGTCTGGGCAGACCCTGAATGTATCTTCAGTGCATTCTTCTGGGGAGGTGTGTGTGTGTGTATGTGTGTGTGTGAAGGTACCTGGGATTGGGGCCCACCCCCTCCGTCCTCTCTACTAGTTTGCTGCTCCATGTGGTATGTTGCCCTCAAGGCTTGGTGCATCAGAATGAGATCTGGTCCCTCTCTCCCTTTCCTGTGGAGACATAAACAATACACCCCTGTGGATGGGTTAGTGCCCTCTTTCCCCACTACCCTTGTCAGGAAAGCAAATTGTAATGATTGTGAATCTCGTTTTTTTTGTTGATAATATTTGAAAGACGGAATTAATTGTATGTGTCCATCTATTCATGCATTTGCAATGAAGGAGACAGTTCTAATGAGATGTAAAAATAGAATAGATCACTGGGTTCCAAGAACATGTGATGAGCAGAATTCTGATGAGGACAAAAGGAAGCAATTTGCTGACCAATAGGCTAAGTAAATTATAACATTAAGGCAAAATGTGACATTATGTAATCTTTAATAATGTTTTGCAAGTGTTTTATTCTTGTAGAATATTTTTTCTTGCAAAAGCACGTGAACTAAATATCTCACAGTCTTAAAAACTATGTGTTCAAACATACTCATTTATACATACAGATATTTGAAATATCAAGAAAGGAGATAATGGAAATTTCCTTTCTCTCTCTTAATTTAAAAATTTGTATTCACTCTCTGTTCTTCCTTCTGCGAAGGCAGCCACTTCTTCCTGTTTCCATGCAGTCCTACTCACATTCTGGAGACACGATGGTGAAGGTCGGAATGAATGGATTCGGCCATATTGGACGCCTGGTCTGTGGGGCTTCTATCCAGTCTAGCAAAGTGGCAATCATTGCCATCAATGACCCCTTCATTGATCTGAACTACATGGTATACATGTTCAAGTATGATTCCACCCATGGCAAGTTCAATGGCACAATGAAGGCTGACTGAGAACAGGAAGCTTGTCATCAATGGGAAGCCCATCTCCATCTTCCAGAAGTGAGATCCCGCCAACATCAAGTGGGGTGAGGCTGGTGCTGAATATGTCGTGGAGTCCACTGGTGTCTTCACAACCCTGGAGAAGGCTGGGGCTCACTTGAAGGGCAGTGCGAAAGGGGTGATCATGCCTGCCCTTTCTGACAATGTTACCATTTTCATGATGGGCGTGAACCATGAGAAGTATGACAATTCCCTCAAGATTGTTAGCAAAATGCCTCCTGCACCACCAACTACTTAGCCCCCCTGGCCCAGGTCATCCATAACAGTTTTGGCATTGTGGAAGGACTCATGACCACAGTCCATGCCATCACTGCCACCCAGCATGACCCTTCTGGGAAACTCTGGTGTGATGGCCATGGGGCTGCCCAGAACATCATCCTGGCATCAACTGGTGCTGCCAGTGCTGTAGGCAAGGCCATCCCACAGCTGAATGGGAAACTCACTGGCATGGCCTTTCATGTCCCCACCTCCAATGTGCCCATTGTGGATTTCACCTGCCATCTGGAGGAAGCTGCAAGTATGATGATATCAAGAAAGTGGTGAAGCAGGTGACCGCTGTTCCCCTGAAGGGCATCCTGGGCTACACTGGGGACCAGTTTGTCTCCTGTGACTTCAACAGTGACACCCACTCTTCCACCTTTGATGCTGGGGCTGGCATTGCCCTCAACGACAACTTTGTCAAGGTCATTTCCTGGTATGACAATGAATTTGGCTACAGGAACAGAGTGGTAGATCTCATGGTTCACATGGCCTCCGAGGAGTAAGAGCCCCCCCTACACCGTCAACCCCAGTAACAGCACTAGAGGAAGAGAGGCTCTCAGCTGCTGGAGAGTCTTTGCCCCAACTCAATCCCCCAACACACTGAGAATGTTCCATCCAGACCCCCTGAAGAAAAGGGAGGGGCTGAGTGAGCCCGATCCTGTCAGGTACCATTACCAATGTGTTTCTTGTATGTGGAATGTGTGCAACAAAAGTCTGATATACAATTCTATTAAAATATGTATAAATTAAAGTAGTAAATACTGCATTTAACATCTTTCATTCCCCCAAAACTAATATTTTATTCTATCCTAGTCTGTTTCACATCAGGACTTGAATGGATTGATCCATGCAGGCACAGACATAAAGTTGGATAGGTAGGCCATAATCCGAAGCCAAATCCCAAATCAGACAGACACTAACTCCTTTAATAACCGAGAGTAAATAAATTGGTATTGCGTGCCTAATACCCTATAAAGGCAGAAAAGATTCACAATTTAAGAACCTTGAGTTTCATTCTCGACACCCTCTTTCCCTCACCAGGATATTCCTAAACCACATGAGTTTTTTTTCTTCACAGTTTTTACTATCTTCAGTATTTATTACCATTATTAACCAACCACTAAGTCCTCTCCAGGCTTCCCCTTTTGGTTCGATTTTGGGTGCCTTCCTAGAGCTCTTAAATGCATGATGCTATTTTTTCATCCTTCTGTCAGAAATCTCCTACTGACACCATCATTCAGGTGCCTTCTTCTGTGTGCATGTCTTCTGTGCTTCCCAGGAAGAAATAACACCTTTGAAAGTCAAGAACAGATTCTTCTGAATCCTCACTGGAGACTGTGCAGCTCATAGGCTTCCAGTTCCTCCCACCAGACACATTAATCACTTTGCAAAGCAAAGGTGAGCTCCTGAGTAGAGACCTGGTCTGAATGAGTACAAATTCCACAGACTTCACTTGAAAAGTGAAAGATCAAGTTTAACAAATTTTATAGTTTCTCTTTTTATGGAAAAATCTCATACTACAAAATTGAGAGGTGTGAGAAAATGTGAAGAAATTTTATTCTAGAAGAGGAACTGAGGTGTAAAGAAAATCAATAGATAATACTCTAACAGTCTAGGATTCTTAGGGGAAGAAAAGTCTCCTGTGAGAGATGTGTGTGTGTGCAAAAGTGGGTAACTACAAAATGATTTACAGAGTTTCTGTTTGAGGTAATGAAAATATTTTGGAAATAGATTGTAGTGATGGTTGCATGGTACTTTTTATATAAGTAATGCCATGGACTGTACGCTTAAAGTGGCTGAAATTAAAAATTTGAATTATACATTTTTCTTTACTATCATTAAAAAGAAAGCAGATCGTTAATCATTTTTGTCTTAATATGTGTGTTGTCCTACTTCTCCAATTTTTCTTCTTTCAACTCTATAAAAGGTAAACCATGTTTTCCTCATCTGAGCCACCTTTCAAATATAGCCTTCTGAACCTCATATAATCTACCAGCTCTCGGTCAGCTTTCTTTCGGTGTGAGTCCTTCACACCTGGGAGGGCTTTCATTATGAGCTCTCACTGTAGCCCTCAGAGAAGGAGGCTGGGAAAGGTTTAATGGAACATATGGCTTTAGTCATATTAACATCAGCACCTTTGGGTACCCTAGTCTGGCTTTCTCCTTTAAAGCCAGCTGTTTCTAAGCTCTGTTGATTGAGCCCTGTATAACAGGCTCCTGCAGCTGTATTAAAACTTGATAATATCCTGCCTCTGCTTTTATCTTTATTTACAGGAACCACTAGAAGTATGGCATGAACTTTTCTTTACCCAACAACATAAATCCATACCAGTTTTTGCTCATCAATTCTCTCCATCATGTCTACCCATCCAAGACCCAAGACAACCCCTTTGCTTTCTTGCTGGCTATGTGGCTTCCATAAGAGCACTGCTGTTTTTAGCTGTGTTTTCAGTAATCTGGCTATTCATTCCTTTACACATACATCCTTACAAAATGGTTGCTTGTTGAGCAACAGCGGATTGCAGGCAGCAATTTTTGTTGAGGGACAATGGCTTGCAGACAGCGTTCAGACAGCAGTTAATTATTCTAGTATGTTGTTGGGGGGGGGGGTGGGGAGGGCTTCAACTTCTTTTTAGAAGCACCAGTCTCTAATTTTAACATGTAAGAAATAAGCAAGATGTAGTTCATTCTCAGCTTACGAAATCCTTAAAAATTGTTGTCATACAGTGGTTCATTCAGTTCACAAAATATTTGAATATTTACTATATGCATGGCTCTATATAAATATCCTTGGCAGATAATGGAGAGGAAAGAGAAAACCCACAAAAGGATTCAGAGATTGATTAGGTATTAACCAGGATTATTAGGCATTATTATTTATACTAGGGTGCTCAAATTTTAATGCACAATTACCTACAGATTGACAGGCCTGTATGTGTGTACCATAGATATGCGTGAGGAAAGAACCAGTGTAGCCTCTAGTGTTGAATAGTTGAGAAAATTGTGTGAGTAACTAACTATTCCTTTCCTGAATGCTTATCTAACTTATTTAGGTAAGATATGGTGGGTTTGCAGTAATATCATAGAGTAGGGAGGGGAGATGGAGCTGTCACTGGCTATAACCAAGGATTACAATAGCTGACTAGATTGCGAGCAGTAAGGGAGACATTATAGATTCGATTACAAAATCAGTGCATATCTTGAGGATCTATAAGTAGATTTATTATTCTCCTTCTGTGTCCACATTGAATGGAGTTGGAGGTAGGTTTTCTTAAACAGTGGCTATTTTAATATTGAAATGCATGTGTACTCTACATGAAGGAATGCAAATGGTACAAAATAAAAAGCAGGTGATTCTTGTTTCACAAATTTTCACAAAAAACACAGTCAGCTAAATATTGAATCAGACCCAATTTCAGTGTCTTCTGTTCCTCTTAATGGAGAAGCTAAATACCATTCAATCCCAAGCAAAACCTTCCTTCCCCCTTTCTAATCAAAGGACTATTGTATTGAAATTTTTTAGTAAAGTCAGGGTGAAGAAAGGTTCACCCATAGACACTACCCAAGTCAATCAGATAAAGTTTAGCTTTCTAACTTGCAAACATCTTCTAAAACATATTGGAGGAATTCAGTGTGGATATGTAGTTACCATCTATAATGGTGTACCATTTCTTGAGGGAAGGTCTTGAGAGCCCCTAAACCTTCAAGTTGATAAAGACTGAGCAACTAAAGACCACGTTAGAGTATGTGAAACTCAGTTGATCCCCAACCTCCTTCTTCTATACAAAGAACCAGAAATGATTCTGAATTAAGGCAAGTATAGATATGCATCCGAGTCAGATGCAGCATATCAATATTGAGGTTGTAAAATCTATAGCATGGTATGTTGCCAAACATTTGAGCCTAACAAACATGTGAGCCTAATGATGTTTCTCATTTTCTCATTTACCGATTGAGGATCTCCAGGCCATAACATCCTGGCTTATGCCTTTTCTGATATTAAGCTACAGATCTAAAGTAAACTTCCACTACCATGCTCATTGGGACTCACGTGATGATCCAGAGATCCTTAGACCAGCTTAGAAATAGCTTAGACCATCTAGGGCCAATCCTGCATCTCCCTGACTGCATCACTCCCCACAACGTTTCCTTACTTCCAAAACTACACATTAAACTGCTACAGTTTGGCAAGCAATCAGGTGCTATGAATACCAACATGCATAAAATAAAATTGCTCATAGTTTAGAGAGGAGGTAAATATGTTGACCAGTAAGAGCCAAAAATAGAGTTTCATATATGACCAGAGAAGGGAGAAAATAATTTCTACTTGGGATGAAAAGATGTTTTAATGTAGGTATTGGGAACTGAGCTTGGTAAAATAGAGATTTTGCAGGCAGATCCCAGGAGAAAGACATAATTACTCCAGGTCTGGTCACGGTTTCATGATTACATAGGAGAGCAGAGAGGTGTTTGCTAATTCGACAACCCCACTCAGAGAGAGTCAGCTAAAGGCTGCAGCATTCTTGCTGCCCCATTTGCCCTCAGATGCTTCTTTCCTCTCCCTCTCCCATTTGCTCACCTCATTCTGCATCATCTTTCTGATTCTTAAACATGCTTAATATTCCCACTCCCTGGGAATAATGTATTGCTTTAAATGTATTCATGGCTCATTTCCTCTAATTCATAGCTTGAAAGTCATCTTCTCAGTGAGACTTTCTCTGTCCCCTTGTCCCATTTAACATTACCCCTCTCTCATGGTTCCCTACCCTCTTTCCAGTACTACTTTCCAACATATTTGTAGCCATGTGGGGCTTTCTATTCCCATATAGCTATATAGAATTTGAAACTTCAAAGACAAGTGATATTCTGTCCTATGGGGTCACTATGAGTCAGATTACACTTGATGGCAATGGGTTATTTGATAACTTATTTATTTTGTTGACTGTATGTCTCTCCCAGTGAAAATATAAGCTCTACCAGAGAATACATTTGCGATATTTTCTCCTTGCTGTATCCCCAGTAATCATGATACCACAGTGTATCCTGTAATAATTTGGGGGCACATACAGATGCTCAGTATTGATTTGTGGAATGAGTGATTACACATATGCCATGTCAAGTAAATTGAATGCTATCCTGAAATAATTGAAAAGTCATCAAAAGACTTTAAGCAAGGGAGGAGCATGGGAGGGGGGGTTTGGGCGTTGCAGGTTAGTGAGCCATACTGAGTTCTTCTTTGAGGTCAAGTTATATGATGGTGAAAGCAGGTTACTACAACCATCTTAATGAAAGAGAGCCCCAAGAATAGCAGTGATGCTGGCTGATCATGAGCGGAAAGAATTGGCTTTACATTTAAGGTCTGAAGGTAGGATTGCCATTATATGAGAAAAATATAGAGGAAGAAGGAGAGGAAGGAAAGAGTTCAAGATAACTCCTACAGCCACTAATCAAGAGAGGAGATATGAGAGCAGCAGCAGGAGCCAAACGAAGGGACAAGACATCAGGTATTCAAATATACAGCTTTATGTGTCCTGCATAGCTAACAAAGTGTTTTCCATCATTGAATAGTGCATGTGATTTTACTCTGAGCACTGATGGTCATGTACACTACGGTTGAAGTTTCTTCTTGGAAAGTTTCAAATAATCAAAGAATAGAATAGGGTTTGCTAATTAATTCCTTCATAAGAAAGGTGCTGCTACTTTGGAGGTGAGCAGGGATACTGAGGGATACCGAGGGAAAGCCTGGAGGCTTAAACAACACAAATAGCCACCAGGTATTATTTATATTAATAAATAACATTTGGAAAGATGCGCACTATGTCAGTACACATTGAATGCATAACTGACCCACCAGGGGTAGAGCAAGAGGTAAGAGTTTTCATAAACAAAAATTGGTGATGGTGGAAAAGTAGGGGAGGAATGTGGCACAGGGAATGAATCCCAAGCCCATCAAGCATGAGAAAAGGCAAATAGTTTGGAATGTCTGCTGTATGTAATACAGGATGGGAAAGGAATTTGGCTGAAGATGTTGGGGCCAAATTGGGAGGATCTTAAATGGCACTGCTGGGAATTTAAGCTTTGTTCTATGGCCATGTGAAATTGAGGGTTTAGAGCAGAGAAGTCATAAGCTGCTTCTGGTGGTTTGAGCATTCATTTGGATAATAGGCAGGGGATAGTTGCAAGGAGAAGGCACTAAAATTGTGAGTGATAATAGCAGTCCAGCTGGGAGACAGTGACTACCTAAAAAGTTATTTTGATATTGAGGAGAAGGTGAAACTAAGAAATAGGTCATTGGTGATACTAATCAGCTTTATAGTCTAACTTTATTCTTTTTTGAATCATTCTATTGAAGGTTCTTGCATCCCTTACAACATTCCATACATCAGTCGTATTGAGGATATTTATACATATGTTACCATCATCATTTTCTACTTGAATCCCTGGTATAAAATCCTCTTCAGCCACCCTTGTGAGTCCTTGATCAATTATATATTGCTGTTAGTATTCCATATATTACACTTCTCCTTGTCTCCCTTCACCCACATTTCTGTTATTTGAATATCAGAATACTTTACTTGATTCTTATTAAGGAAAAAGAGAAGTCAAATGAATCTACTTTTCCCATTTAAGAAGCAGGCAGAACTCTCATTAACCAAGAAGATGAGCACACTTGGGGGGTAAATGGGACAAGCAGTGTTCCATTGTGGGACCAGTGCACACTAGCAAGTATTTTGGATCTAGTATCTCCTACCCTGGTAGGCCAGCTTATGGAAGTAGAGTATCCTTTATGGTTCCATCAGTAGTAGGTCTGGTGGGAAGATGATCTTTACGTCATAGTAATGGGCATAGTGGGCATAGTGAAGCATGAGTGGCATGCGTAAGCAGGGTCAGGAGTCGAGATGACGGCATTCTCAGAGTAGTGATTTCTGGATTGTCAAAAAGATTAACACACTGAAATGCTAACTTTGTTCAGGTCCTCTCAGAGGACCTCTGAATAAACACTTGTCAACTTAAGAAAAAAACATCAGTGCTCAAAACAACTGTGAAGTACAGTTGTGTTTGAAATTGGTTGCTATGCATCTTAACCTTATGGAAATTGTGGTTTCTTGCTTTTTCATTGTATTTTAGGGATAGCATTCGAATGGTGATAGCTCTAGGTTGGTAGCATGAGGGAGAGATCAAAGCCAAGTGATGGTAGAGACCACAAATTTGGAGTGCATGGGGCATACAGGACTGACATATTTAGAGCTCGCTCTTGTCCTCCCCCCCACCCTCCCCAAGCAGAGCCCAAGGCAGGATGGCCAGAGAGAAGGAGTCACAATAAGAGTTAACAAGTCAGGAGACTTGTTTCAACAAAGTCATGCCATTATAAATATTATTATTATTTTATAAAGCTTATTTACCAAGAGTTCATTTAGTATTTCATACTGTAATCTGGATTTCACCAGGAAACAAAAGAGATGCGGGAGGGGGGCGGGGTGGCTGTCTTTGTTTACTTCAGTCATCCTCCAATTAAGCTGCAATTTGATCAAACTTTAACCATAAGTTTCTATTGGTCTAGTTGGCACAAGATACCAAACTGCCACACTATATTAAAGTTTCTATTATTTGATTATATTACCACCTATTAGGCCCACCCTGTCTTACTTCAGAAGACAAAATAAAATATTATAATCAAATGTACAATGTTAGAACACCAAAAGGGAAGAAGATGCCTAGTATTTCTCAAGCTCAAAGACCCAAAGACGAAACTACAGTTTAGGGATCAACTTTGAAGGTTCTATGGGATATTTTAATAACATTCTTAGATGGATCTTGGAAGAAAAAAAATACCAGAAATATGTTTACTTATGATATATTAACTATATAAAAACATTCAGCCAGGTACAAAGGCATAGTAAATTATGTAACCTTTGCAAATAATGGGACTTTCAGAGCACTGAATTGTGCTTATATAGAATCTATGCATAGACCAAGAGGAAGTCACTTGAACCAGAACAAGAAATACTGGATATTTTAAAATCAGGAAAGATTTTCATTAATGTTGAATCCTTATATATTTATTCAATATAGAGGCTGAGCAAATTAAGAAACTGAATTGCATGAAGAAGAATTCAGCTGCAGGATTGGAAGAAAATTCATTATAATGTGCAATATGCATGTGGCACAATCCTATTTGCAGAGAGTAAAGAAAGCTTGAAGACCACTTATTGATGACCACATGCTGCAGCCTTTGATATGGATTACAACTCAATGTAAAGAAATATAACATCCTCAAAATGGAACCACCAGACAACATCATGATAAATGGAGAAAAATGAAATTGCCATGGAATTTAATTTTATTTCAATCCACAACAAAGCTCATGTGAACAGTAGTCAAGAAATCAACGGTTATATTGCAAATTGTTGCAGTTGAAGTATAGTGTTGGCAAAGGGCAGTGGATATTCCATGGACTTCCCCAAGAATGAGCTAGTATGACTATAAAGAAGTACACCTGGAATACTTATTAGAAAGGGGCCTTGTTTTGTGTAGTCATAACACATTTTGGGGGTGGGAAGTTGCAGTTTCTAGAAACATCATGCGTGGTAGATAGCCAACTAAAATACCTTCGTGAGAAAAGTTGACACAGTGGCGTCAACCATGTGCTCAAACAGTGAAAGGATGGCATGGGACTGAGCAGTGTCTTTCTTCTGTAAATAGGGTTGTAGGAGTCAGAATCCACTTGACTGAACCTACGGGTGACAACAGCATGAGAAAGATATTGGACAATTCAGGAAGCATCCAAGGAAGATAGAATGAATACACAGTCACTGGACCAAAAAGAATTGACTGGCACTTAAGGTAGCACATGAAGTTGCACTACAGTCCCTAGCATAAAACAGCACCGGTAGTGCTTCTGCTTAAGCATTGGACTTCTAGCTGCACGGTCTGTGGTTTAAATCCACCCACAGTTCCTTGGGAGAAAAATGAAGCTATCTCCTCCTGTAATGATAAGCAGCCATGGAAACCCTATATTAGGGTCACTATACGTGACTGAGATTCCCTCAGGGTCTGCCTCCACTAACCTCACACCTGATGATGACACCAGCCTCTCCTGACCAACCCTGCTGTCTCCTGCCTCCTGGCAGACTCTGCCTGCCTTGCCTGAGGGAAGACTCTGCAATCTGCTTCTTTGACCTTGGACCCAGCAACACAGAAGAACTGAAGGACTACCAGTATATTTACTATTCCACAAAAATGAGTTGAACAGAGTCCTCTATACTACTGTGTGGACTAATTAGCTGTTACACACCTCACTATATAAACATATGTATAGATATGGTATATTCGTAAGTGTCCTGGTTTTGTTTCTCTAGAGAATCCTGCCTAACACATAGTAATGTTTACATATAGTAAGCATTCAATGTGTTTAAACATTAATAAATTACTGTTTGTGCTGGTAATATCATGTGACAGTACACCAGGCCTGTACCTTTGCCAGACTTTTAGATTGGGGTTATCCCAAAGTAGTGTACATTCCTTCATTTATTTATTTGTGTTGCATTAGGGAATCTTGATAACTACAAAGGTCAAGATGAATTTATCTTTTCTTACAAGGAAATTGGGATAATCACGTCTAATTAATGGCACATCATTCATTCACACCTTTCTTTCACTTGATTTTTTTCTTTTCCCTTTACCATATAAACTTAATGCTATATTTTTAAGTTCCATAATAAAGTGTTTATGATCATTACATAATCTTTTGTCACTTTTAGACTAAAGAGTGAAGAGATAGCGTTTAACCTGTCAAGCAGGTTGCAGCTTGGTGACCTCATTTGGAGGAGCTAAGGAGATAAATAGCTGGCTGTAGGCAGGACACATGCTCACTCCCTGTGAGAAATTCTTGTTGTGAAGACACACAGAACTTTGCTAGAGCCCTGAAGCTGAGAGAACTACATGGAGACCCCTGTCAGCACTGAGATGCTTACACCACCACTGGATTCACAAGACTTTCCATTCACTGGCCTGTGATCTTCCTGCATTCCCATCACTGCCTGTGTTTTGTGAGACTAAAGAGGAATCTATAAATTGGTATCAGACATATGGGCTAATGTCAGACTTGTGGACTTGGGCTGGGATGTGTTCTCCATATTCAATTACTCTTAGGTATAAAGCTTTTTCTTATAAACATGTGAGGGCCTATGAATTTGTTTCTCTAGTCTATCTAACTAACACAGTGTTTTGTTTTGTTCTTCGTTAAGTCAAAATAAGCATGGTAACTCTTGCCCCCAAAAATATGCCTCCTACAGATCGGTAATATTACAAAAAGGCCACTCTTCTTGGATCAAGTTCTAAAGCTTGGCAGAGCAGGAACTAGATTTCAGCTCCCAATTAGGCTCTCAGTGACTGCTTTTCTGGAGTGCACAAACTATACACCCAGGCATGATAATCTTGCAATGTTTTCACCTTCTGATTCCTAGTAGCTTAGTTAACTTAGGAAATCTTGACTCAACAAGACATTCTATTGGAAGCTCCAGGGGCATAAAAATAGGTGAATTTTATTTCCTGTACAGGAGGAGAAGATTGTGTTGCAAGTAAAACAAGCACATACACAAGCAATTGCATTATTTTCATATATGAGGGTATGTGTGTGTGCCCACAATTTTATATATATACACACACATACACAAGAACGTGTTTACTAATATAAGATATGTTTTATTATTTATCCTCAAGATTGTGAAATTGCTCCAAGGAAGAACACTCATAATAAAATGAGATTAAATTGGGACAAGGGCAATCTGAAAATTGAAACAAGATCATGATCATATCAAAGAAGAAGGAATGGCTGTCTGAAGACAAAATGCATGCGTAAGCAAATGTGGTGAAGAGAGAAGATGGTGCCCAGTTATCAAAAGATAGAGTGTCTGGGGTCTTAAACACTTAAGTTAAACAAACAGCCCTCCAGCAGAGAATCCAATAAACCAACATGGGAGAAGCACACCGGCCTTTGTGATCATGAGGTGTCGAGGGATCATGGATCAGTGGTCCAAAACAAATAACTCTAGCAATGCAAATGAGACCATTTGGAATGGAGACCCAAAGCCCATTTGCAGACAATTGGATATCTGCCCACCCCCACCTGTGGCGGTCACTGATCTGTGTCAGTTTCAGCACGGGGAGTGTAGGGGTGGAGTCTAACCTGTCAATCTGGAGACAGCCAATGAGGCCTCTTTCTCCTGAGAATTCTGGGAAGTCTCGCGATATTTCCCAATTGGAGGTGAGAGACTTGGCTCAGTCTCTTGGAGACTGTCTACTGACAAGAGAAGATGGCAGCATAGTTCCTAGGACCTGAGGAGCTGGAGGAAAAGCCACACAGGCTTACCCTAATAGAACCAGACCTCTGAAGCCGGAAAAGCTGCAGAAAGACCCCTGCCAGCCCTGAGATGCTTCTACCACCAATGGATACTGCTGATGGACCCTGAGCATGGGGAGATCCCTGGAAGGGAGTCATGGGAAGATCCCTGTCATCACTGGGACGCTTCTACTGCCACAGGATACACAAGATTCTGCACCCACTGGCCTGTGATTTTCCTGGTGTCATTGCACATGTTTTGTGAGTCGGAAGGAGACTTCATAGACTGGTATCAGACATATAGGCTAATATCGGACTTATGACCTTGGACTGGACTGGGTGGGATGCTTTCTTAATGTTCCATTCCTCTTGTGTATAAACCTCTCCCTTATATCCATATGTGTGTTATGAATTTTTTTCTCTATCTACCTGGACTAACACATCATCCCAGATCACTTACAAGGAAGGGATGAATCAACCAAGGTGTAGTATAGTACCAATGAAACACATATAATTTTTCTAGTTCCTGAATGCTTCTTCCCCACCTTGCTCCCACTACCTTGGCCGAATCTGGTTAGACTGGAGAAGACACTTTGTTATAGATTAGAGCTCTCACCACATGGTATTCAGGACAGATAAACCCCTCAGGAACAATAGTGGGAGTGGCAATAATGTCATAAGGGTAGAAGATGGTCCCGGTGAGGGAGGGAAGAAAGGGTAACCCATCATAAGTTTGGATATGTAGTCCACCCCAAGGGGTGAATAATAGAAATGTGAATGAAGGGGGACAAGGGAGAGTGTAAGATATGAAAGAATAATAACAATACATAATTGATCAAGGATTCATGAGAGTGATAGGGTGGGGGAGGGAGGGGAAAAGAGGCACTTATATGAAGGGTTCAAGTAGAAAATATTTTGGAAATTATTATAGCCACATATGTACAAATATGCTAGATACAATTGATGTATGAAATGCTGAAAAGTTGACAGTGCCCCCAATAAAATGATTGTAAATAAATAAATAAATATTTTAAAGTGGGAGAAGAAGACATGATAGTGATCAGAGAAATCATCATTTTAAACTAGAGCTTCACATTGAGCTCTGCATTTCCTGGCTTTTATGATAAAAAATTAAATATAATAAGTACATAATTCTTAATATTGATAGCCAAATCACACTGAGCTGACCAGTATAGGTTGGACCAGACTGACTCCACATCACAGAAATGAATCACAACAGATGGTTATGGATTACCCCATAAACAGGCTGCAGAACAAGCGCCTATATACAACAGCACATCACAGTGACTATGGGTTCCTGACCATATGCCATCTGTAGATCACCATATCCCCAAAAGGCTTCATTGGGGGTTGAGGGGAAGAGAGTAGAGAACAACTTCCTAGGTTGAGTCATGAATCGTCACCTCCCCAATGCAAGAGCCCCAGAGATCTAATGTTTGAACAACTTAATAACTCTGCCACATGCACCAAGTACACAGGCCTTTTCCTAAAACAGAATTCTGAAAGAACTCTTTTCCTTGAAACTTTCTACATGGTAGACCAACAGAGGACTAAGCTTCGTGCTCTGCCAATTCAACGAGGGAGAGATGTCCCATTATCGATAGTAGCCAAGGAAGATTTTATTGGAAGAAACTGGACATGCACTGGGTTTTAAAGGATAATGGGCACTGTTGAAGACGAAGAGGAAGTCAGAGAGAAAGAAAGAAAGTCATTTTCTTGTGCCCTTTCTTCCAGGAAACACATGACCTAGTTTGCCTGCTTTCTTCAGGAGAGTTCTGGGAAATCAGATTGGATAACAGGTGGTGAACATGGATGTGTGGAGAGAACTGTGTTTAGCTCAGTAAGTGTTTGGGAACAGGAAGTCCTTGCTGCTCTCATTTTTAAGTCTTCCACTTAGAGGAGCTGCTGAAAGGGCTTTCCAACAATATTTAATCATGTTTTAAAGGATTATAAAAACACTGGAATAATGCAGCTCTTTTTTTTTTCTCCTTTCAGACACATACCTTAGCAGCAAGAGATGTATCCTTAAATATTTCCTCAGGAAAAATTAATGAAGTGAATTAAAACAGACCTTCTTTCAAGCTGTTCCAAACAAACTACTTCCATAGTCTTTATCATGGCTTCCTCACCATTTGGGAAATTTATTTAAGTTATTAAAAAAAATCCCTAAAATTCTCAGCTGAAAAATTGGCTTCTGTTTTTTTTTTCTACAAAGCTAACTCACCTGATTTGTCAGAACAGCTTGAAAATGAAGTGCTAACTGGTGGGTTTTATTGAAAGGAAACCAAGTGGAACAACATATGTATTTTCTTAGGAAACTCAAAAGCTCACAGTCATGTGGCGTTCCTTGGGGTGAATTCTTTGTTATGAATTACAACCTGCTTACTGATGAGTTGTTAATAAAAAGTAGGCCTGCCGGGCCATTATTTTTTTCCACACAGTACACACAGTTTAGTTTTCTTCTTCTTCTTTTTTTAAAAAAAGTTTTCATTAATGCACTGAGTGTGAATAAATCTGTTTCTAATTTGTAATTGTTTTCCCTTCATCTGGACAATAATTTATTGCCAAATCTAACACTTGTCTATTATTAACAGGAAAATATTTAAATGTTTCTTTTCCCCTCACTTTTTTACTTCTCCTGTCCCAATCTCCCGGCGCGTCCCGCCCTCCCCGCCTCCCCTTGCCCCGCCAGCATACCACCGACTTCATTCTTTCTGAGATGAGGGAATTTGAGATGAAAAAGGTGCAGTATGGCAGGGATTTTTCATTCAGAGGTTACACCCCAAAAGACTGTATCCGCGGAAGCAAAAGGTAACCGAGGCACCGTGGGTCTGTCTGTGTTGCATTGAAAGATCTGCTGGCTGGAGTTGCTTGGATCAGAGAAAATGGGCTCGAGGACAACTGTTGAGGACAACCAGAAACAGATGGGAACCTGAGGTGGCAGGACAACTTTATTGAGCGTGGCAGTTTGGATTTATTTATTTATTTTACAGCGGCGTCTGGTCACACTGGGGTGTCTCTATGAATACTCATTAGTATGCTGTTAATAGCATAGCTTATTAGCCAAGGAATATTAGTAATTATGGTCCCTATGTATTCAGGCACATTCATATTTTAGTGGCTAATGTTTTATGTGGAAAGGGGATCTAAGCTGCTGTTTGAAGTTCTAGCGGTGTGGAAAATGTGTATCTACCAATGGAAGATGCCAAAGAGGCCCTAAACTAGTACAACACCATGAAGGAACATACTGCGTGTCAATAAACGGCTGGTGGGATGCTAATGCCTTGCTCTGGATGCCGCCATCATTCTGGAAATTTTGTAGGTGGAATTGCTTCTTCATGGACACATGCATGATAAATCTAGATTTGTTTCCTTTGGAGGTAGGAAGGACCACTGGATTGAGGGTGAGTCTGGGTCACTTCATTCACTAGTCTATGTTGCTTTTCCCCATACATCTCTAAAGTTAGACGTCATTGTGATGTGAAACGAATTGTGAGAAGGAAGACCCATTTTATACAAAAAATAACCATGAAACTAGTATATTTACCCTTTTTCAGGATATTTACTCTTTGAGCTTCTGTTGAGTATAATTTTCATGATTTTATTTTTTTCTTCTGGCTGTTAAAGTTTTGAAAATTATAAATGACAATGATGGCTAACTGTGAGTTCACAGAATGCTATCTTTGAGAGAGATGAATTCTAGTCAGACTGGTAGCTAATTTTGAAGCATGTGGAAGATGGAGTTACCACCTGGAAATCTGAACACATTTTGCCACTGTCCACCAGTTGCAGGGTGTGGCAGTCATGTGCTTATGTTAATTTTATGATTGAAATGTAGGGGTGGAGTCTAGTCTGTTAATCTGGAGATAGCCATTGAGTAGCCTATGAGGCCTCTGTGTGAGCATGGCTTTCTCCTGAGACTTCTGGGAAATCTCGCGATATTTCCTTCCTGGAGATGAGAAACTATCTTCCCCAGTTGTTGGGAGTTAGACAATTAATCACAGACAACACAGAATGGCGGTGTCTGGGAGGCTGGAGTAGCAGGTGGAGAGACCACACGGCTTTGCTCTGATGGAGCCGGACCTCTGAGGCTGGGGCAGCCACATGGAGGCCTCTGCCAGTGATGAGTTGCTTCTGCCACCACGGGATGCTGTTGATGGACCCTGAGCCCTGGAATTGAGGACCCATGGGGAGACCCCTGTCGGTGCCAGGACTCTGTACCCACTGACCTGTGACTTTGTGAGTCAAAAGGAGACTTTATTGCCTGAGTTCGGGCATATGGGTTAATATCGGACTTATGACTTTGAACTGGACTGGGCTGGGATGTTTTCTCAATGTCCTGTTCCTCTTGAACATAAACCCATTCCTTATATCCATATGTGTGTCTTTGAAATTTGTTCCTCTAGTCTACCCAGACTAACACACAGGGTAACTTCTGATTTGTTCAAAGAATGTTTTATTTGGGTTAATGTGCTGGCTGTTCTGATACTTGAATTGAATCCACAAAAGCTGGTAACAGGGGAATTTACATTAGACCTGTGTATTCAATTATTATAGATGACCCTTCTGAGCATAATCCCTTTTGTGATGTATTGTAAATTCTAGGGTTTTTTTGTCTTAATAAATCATTTTATTGGGGACTCATGCAACTTTTATCATGATCCACACAAACTTCAATTGTATGTAGGCCACATTTGCACATTTGTTACCATCCTCATTCTCGAAACAGCCTCCTTCTACTTAGGGCCCCAGTATCAGCTCCCCATATTTCCCCTCCCTTCCACCCCCATCCCCATGAGCCCCTAATAATTTACAAAATGTTATTATTTTGTCATATTGCCCACAGTTCCATGTGTCCCTTCACCCACTTCCCTGTGGTCTGTACCCCAAGGAGGAGGTCATATATAGATCCCTGTGATTGGTTCTCCCTTTCTATTTCCCCTTCCCTCCACCCTCCGATAACACCTTGCTCACCAGGTCCTGAAGGGATCATCTGTTCTGAATTCTCCATGTTTCTGGGGTCTTAAAGGCTTGAAAATAAGCAAGCAGCCATCTAGCTCAGAAGCAACAAAGTTCACATAGAAGAAGCACACCAGCTTGTATGACCATGAAGTGTCAAAGGGATTCAAGAGCTAAAAAGCATAATATTTCATGCCCACCTTCCTGTTAAGACTACTGACAACAAATGTGTGCATAAACAAATGTGGTGAAATAAGCTGTTTGGGCCCAGCTACTAAAAGATATAGTGTCTGGAGTCTTCAAGGGTTGAAAGTAAACAAATGGCCATCTATCGCAGAAACAACAAGGCCCACATGGAAGAAGCACACCAGCCTGTGTGACAATGAGGTTTTGAAGGGATAAGGTATCAGCCATCAAAGGACTAAAAATTGTATCATTTTAAAAGATGGGGAGTACAGATTGAGGACTCAAAGCCCATCTGTAGGTGAAGTGACATCCTCTTACAGAGGGGTCTCAGGGAAAAGAGGAGCCAGTCAAGGCACAGTGTAGCAACAATGAAATATGCAACTTTCCTCTGGTTCTTAAATGCTTCCTCCCTCCCACTATCATGATCCCAATTCTACCTTGCAAATCCAACTAGACCAGGGAAGTACACTGGAGCTGGAACCGTGGGGAATTTAGGACAGTTGATCTCTTCAGGACCAGTGGTAAATTCTAGTTTTATGCCTGCTGTTATAATCTCATTTTGGAGGGAGTTCTCTGTTATTCTAATGAACAAGATTACCACTGGACTTATTGTATTCTGAGTCTCCATGCTTGATTCCCTTGCAGGTACAATCTGTTGAAAAACAAAACTACACCTCCATATAAGAGGGTTATCTCAGAAGCAGGAAGAGAGAAACTTCAGGACCATCGAGGAAAAATAGCCAATAGTGGAGCACACTTGAGACTTCTGTCTGAAGTGGCTGAGGCCAAGTCCAGAAGGCCAGAGGACGCAACATGGAGACCCTGGGACAGAGCTGAGACTCTAACACTGTGGGAGAGAACAGTGGATTGATCGCCTGGCACGCAAAGACCAAGGGACTAAGCATATGTGGACTGGAGAGAGACTTGACTCCTGGCTGAAGAGAAGTGTTGCTGGGGACTCGTGACTGTATCATTACAGTTTTCTGATCCACATTGATATTAACCTATGAACTTCCTTAAGGATTTTCCTTAATTGTGTGTATTATTTGTGAGTTGTGTGTGGCCATTGCAATCGATTATCCAACCCATCAGAAAAGTAAGAGGAGGAATGGTTGGTGTAAAAATAGGATAAAGAAGGACAGAGGAGAGAGGTCTGCCTGAGCTCTGACTCATGACAATTGAGTAGAGCTGAACTTACATTTTGTGTAGCCAGAGGTCAGACATTGCCTTTACTTGGTTTACTCAATTAGTGACCAGGACCCCCCGTTATGTAAAGTGCTCATCTAAGTGTTCACAAATCTATCAGACAATTTTAGCAAGGTAAATGTACCTCTGCAAGAACACGTGTGTGTGTGTTTCTACATGTGTATGAACCCTATTGTTTCAGGTGTACAAGTGTTGCGATGATGTGAAAGGTAGTCTCAAGAAATAAGGCTTCAGACATCATAAGGATCTGAATCTTTGGGGCTGGAGTTGCCGAAGCTAAACTGGATGTCGCCGAGAGTATTGGCATGTAGGCCCACCACCCCTGTGGGAGTCTGTTTGCTGATGCCACAGACGGTGGTGTGATCGTCAGCCTGTCCAGCTCATGGCAGCTCCTAGGACTGCCTCATCAGCAGAAAATTCTGGGAGGAGAGATGACAAATCGAAAGGAGCTGGAAACATTAAACATTAAGTCAAAATATTATGTTTTTCATGCATGATGGTAGACCTCTTTAAAAATTTTAGTCAGCAATTTTTTACTCAGTCATTACCTGTGTGATAACCCATGCTATATGCGTTTATTTTCTCTGGAGACTTAAAGTTATGAAAGAACCCAAACTCTGTCATAACTGGCTATGATCAGAATGCCATGTTCATGACTTGTGTGTCGACTAAAGTGTGTAAAAGAAAGAGTTTGGGGCTTAGGAATCAAACCGACTGACCATATGATGATAAAAAAGTTGGTTGCCTTCTCTGTTCCTCAATAGTCTGGAAGAATGCCTATCCCCAGGCTTTAGCAAGGTTCAATAAGGTTGTGAATGTAAGGAGCAGAGGGTAAAAACTTAAACAAGAAAATCTGTGTCTTTCTCCCTGAGTCTTCTATGGAAAATACTTGCTAAAGATTCAAAATTAAAGATTCATATTTCCTTCTACTAACATGCAATCATATGTTGATTCATTGTCCAAGACACTTCAGGCTAAACTCAGCCACAATTGTCAGACAAATAACTTTTCCTTAGCTACCAAAGCATGTTGAAGCCTGCTGAAACAAGAACCTGACTTCTAAAGTCAACCTGAAATTTAAATTACATGAATTGAACTTCTTTTTAATCATGAGTTCATATAAAAAAAATCGAGCATCACATTGTTGTCTACACACACTGCTAGATGATTCAATTTCACATCTCTTTTAACTCTTCCATGACCTCTGAGATGTATAGTACCAGCAGACATTTTTCCACTTCTGGAGTTTACCAGAAGTGTTGCCATCAAGTAAATGTCTTTGTAACTGTGTGGGGCTGAATAAATAGGCCTGGCTCCCTAAACCCCAGCATCAAACACATCATGGGACATTGTGTCCCACTAATTTATGAAAATCCATATAATCTCTCAATGTTGTGGGTCATGTCATTAAAAATGCCACTTTTGAGGAGGTACCCCTGCCCCAAATGAATTTTTTTCAAAAGTTATTTTAATTTTTTTACAAAGCCACCTAATCCCTTCAAAGTACTCTCCATTACGCTTAATTTATTTGTCAAATCTGCCATTCCATCCTTGTAAATATTCTTCAGACTCATCTGTTTGTATGGCTGACAGCATCACTCTCATTTTTTTCATCACCTCTGCTACATAATCAATTCACTGTGCTTTCATATTCCTCTTCATTTGAGGAAATGGAAAGAAGATGCACAGAGCAAGATTAGGTGAGTCAGGGACATGGATCAAGAGAGGTATGCTGTTTATTACCCAAAACTGATGCACTGGGATGGCTGCATGAGCAAGTACATTGTCATGGTGGCAAAGTCATTCCCCTTTATGCCATAGAAAGGTTGGACACTGTTATGCAATCATTTCAGAACCTCTAAATAGAAAGTTTGATTAATAGGCTGGCCAAGTGGAATGAGCATCAAATGCACTATGCCCGTCACATTAAAAAAGAGAGAGAGAGAGCATTGCCTTCATCTTTGATTTCACTTGCCGAACATTTTCTGGGTGATGTGAGGATGGTGTTTTCCATTGGCTTGAGTGATACTTGTTTTGGAAGTTGTAAGAATATCACTGTCTCTTCACCATCAATGTCCTTGGAAAAAAAGATCCAGGTTGCTTCAAAGCCTCCTTCCAAAGCACGGCATAATTCCAGGTTTATGCTCTTTTTGCTGGTCAGTCAGAATCTGAGGTACAAATATTCCAGCAACCGTTCCCATTCTAAAATTTCCATTAAAATTTGATGAACAGAGCTCCAACATAGTCCAGATAACTCTCCCAACTCTTCAGTGGTCTAATGGTCAATCCTCAGTCTCCAAGCACAAGTGCACAGATTTTGTTGACATTTCGACCTTGTGGGGAGTTGATAGATGTTCAGAATGACATTTGTCATCAATCAACATTTCGCCTTTTTAGAAATTGGAAAATCACTCATTCACTTGAGCTTATCTTTTCATGCTGTCCTTGTCAATATGTTTGACATCACAACAGTTTCTGTGGCATTTTTCCTGAGCAGAAAATAAAATCTCAGAGCTGCAAGCTGTTCTCTTAAATCAGCCAAGATAAAAAAACAAGGTTTGAGTGAAAATGCTTTTATAAAAAAAATTCACTGTGACCAGAGGGAACCTTCCCAGGTGATGCCAGGGGGTGCACTAACTCAGAGGAAGTTGCTAGATGCTTTCCCAGCAGGAAAAATGCGTATTACGAAATCTCTGTCTAGCAGGGCATTTTCCCCTTAATATGAGGGTATCTCCTCATACTATTGAAAACATAGTTTCAACAAAAATTTAAATGAGAAACATTTAGTCTTTAAAAGGACAAAGATGCAACATCATTATAGATTATAAACGTAAAGCAAAGAATGGAGACAGTCTTCAGATTACAGGTTCAATCCCCCAATCAGAATGAAACCCTACAGTTGCTGTTTGAGCACAGAGGTGGACTGGTTGCATGCTTCCTTCCAGGTTACGGATACCTGTCTCACTTAGTTCATTCCTGGAAAATTATTTAATTCATCTCTTATTTGCCAGAATTGGCTATTTAGTTTGGGAAATAATCTGCAGATACATTTATATACTTAAAAACTACTGGACATGCGTATGAGATCACACTAATTCTTTCCTTTCTGGTTGTGATATTTTGGACCTTACAGAGGGTCTGTGGAAAAGAGAAAGACCTTTAATTGGGCGGATTAACTCAGTGGCTGCAACAATGCACTCAAGCAAAAAAAATTGTGAGGATGATGTACGATTGTTATGCATTGGGCTGCTATGAGTTGGGGCTGATTAACAGCATCTAACAACAACAAACTCAGAAGCAATAGGAATTAAGTATCTTATTATACATGATATTTTCTTAAAAAAATTTAAAAAGCTTATAGAAAGATTTCTGAACCCTTATGTTTAAAGTATCCCTCTTGAGGGAACTTCTCCTGCCAATCTCTTATGGGTTCTTTAGGCTTCCTGATGACATTGAGTCAAATCATTTCAGGGAGGTCATCTGTTTGGCAACGTGCATCAGTTGGTATTTCCTCGTATAACCAGGGATTTTTCAGACTCTAGTATTCTGGATACACTCACAACTTCCTTCTCTGTGCAGTTGAGTGTGCATGTGTGTATGTGTGTGTGATGTAAACTCAAGGTTTTACTATCATGCTGATCTTTTCCAGAGTGAGTTCACTTTTCCTATGCTGTGTTTCTCTTAAGTCTGGATATTTTCAGACCCCAGCATATGACTTTACATGCTCCTTGATCCGGATATCACTTGTAGATCTTGGAGCATAATGATACATCGGAGTACATTTTTCATAAAACTGATCAAACTACCATTATTTCCAGCATTTCTTCACTAAAGAAGACTGTTGCCACTCTAGGTGTGCCTAGTTCTTTTTAATCTTGTTTCTGAGTAAGTTGAGGGATAGGACATGATTGAAGCACTGCAGCATCCCTGAGTAGTACTGAAAACATCTCTTCATTGTGGTGGAAGATAATTGGCTGAAAATCCTGAAGTTAGAAGATCAAGCTGCCATCTTCTTTATCCAAATTTGAAGTCCAGTTTACCCTTTATCTTTGAGCACCAAATTTACTGTTCTATCACTCTAGCCCTTTTCTGTCCAGTAGAAACAGCTGTATTTGGAATTGCTAATGAAAAGAATAGGAGAGCCATATGCTAATGTCGAGGACCGGATCTTCTTAGCCCATGAGAAGAAATGCAATGGACAGCAAAGAGAAGGCCAGTATGAATAGACTGAATACTAGTCTCCAACGAGTCCTACCTTCTAATCCCTAGAACTTTTGAATATGTTACATTAGAGCAAAAAAGACTTTTCAGGTATAATTCACCTAAGGACCTTGACTAGATCCCTGGTGTGTGCAGGCTAACCATTGGGCTGCAATCCTTATGGTGGCACTTCAAAACCACCAGCAATTCCTTGGGAGAAAGACGGGGCTTTCTACTCCTTTAACCAGTTCTTGTCTCGAGCCCATAGAGGCTCACTATGAGTCAGCATTCACTCAATACCTGTGGGTTAGAAGGATCTGGAGAGAGAGGGGAATTATGCTAGTTTCTCTGGGTAGGCCTTAGATAGAACAAAAAGCATCTGATGAAGAGGATTCAAAAGGATCCCCGAGGGAAGAGGTGTCAACGAGACAGGAAGGGCTGAGAGGGAGGTGAGTGAAGGCCCACCAGGAGCTTCGAGTAACTAGAAGGAGCAGACAACAGCCTCCCCCAGGAAACTCCAGAAGGAGCCAGCTCTTGATTTTCATCCCTTAAGAGTCACAGGTTGACTTCTGACCTCTAGATAATAAATTTGCAGTTTTTAAGCCATTAAATTTGGGGTAATGTGTTCAAGCATCAATAGAAAACTGAAACAGGCAGGAAATGAATATTTTTCAATTTAAACTCTGGGCAATAGGACCCACTGCTTTTCATTTCTAGGGTGGAGACATATTTGTGGGCCCAGGACATTTCTCACAGTGGTTACACAATTGCGCAATTCTACCAGCAATGCATGAGTGCTCCATTCTCTCTAGTATTTATTCTTTTCTCTTTTGTTTCAATTTTGTCGTGAGTGTCGATGTGAGATGATAGCTCATTGTTGTTTTAATCTGCATTTCTCTTATGGTATAGCAATTTTTGACATGCCTTCTATTTATATCCTCATACCTGCCAAGCATTGATAAGGGCCACCTGAGATTGGGAGAGCCTGAAATTCCCAGACACTTCTGCCTTTCCAGGCCAAATGGAAGTCTGTGGGCAGGCTGCCTCCAAAGTGCTGTTAGTGTTCACCGATGAGTGTGAACAGGCATCAGGAAATGCTATGCTGGGACATGGGGGAGGGGACAAGGAGACGTGAGAACAGTCTCTGGCGGTGCATACTGTTGTCAGCGATCAAAATAATCTAGTAAAATAAGGAGTATCTTAATCCCACAGGGTTACGCTATAAGCTACTGCTATCCACTAAAACCATCCAGTGATGTTAGCCTCTTATCGTGTGGTACTTAGTGGAGGAAAAGCACTTGTGGTTCTCCAAACTCCTTTAATGGAATCATGAGGTTTCTACCCTATGCTCCTCATCTCAAGAAACCCTGGTGTCACAGTAGTTAGAGCACTCAGCTGTCAACCCAAAGGTAAATTGTTCTAACCCTCTAGATAGATGCTGCATGGAGGAAAGATGTGGCAATTTGCGTTCGTAAAGCTTACAGTTTGGAAACCTCACAGGGCCATTCTACTCTGAGTTATAGAATCACTTCGAGTTGGAATCAACTCCAAGGCAGGCAGTTCCCTCATCTTTTTCTCCCCAACAGTTTTATTGCCATGTAATCCATGTACCACATAATTCATGGTTTGAATATCTTTACAAAAGCCATTCATCATCACCACCATCCATTCTCACTTTTATACCCATTGTTTTCAGCTCCTTATGTCCCTCCCAACCTCCCTCTCCATAATCCTAAGCAACTATTAACCCAGTAACTGTCTCTATAGATTAGCCTACCCTGGATTTCATACAGAGAAACTTATACAACAACACTCCCCCCAAAACAAACCCAAGAGCAATAACAAAATAAAACAGGTCAACATAATAAAATAGAAAAAGGTTAATCGAAAATAAGCAGAAAATAATAAACCTAAAACAAGGGAAAAAGGGAAACAAATGATAAAATGTGAAAATGTGGCCTAACCATGTCGGCATTAATTCATTTTCTGATGCACTTTTTCCAAAGGCAATTCTATTTATCCATGGTCAATGATCAGAATGAATTCCGGGAAGGCTTAATCCACATGTGAACTCTACAAATGGATTCTGAGACTTCACTGTCATCCATACCCATCTGAAAACTAGGTGCTCAGAATTTAAGTTCTAATGTAATTCCCTTATCTGATAATGTATTTTATTATTTATAATCCTTAGATCATGCAGGCTGTGTGATTATGCCTAAATATAGCTGAAACATCACTTAGAAGGTTACCTTTTAAAAATAAGCTCTTAAGACCTCAGATGTTATGCTTTCTTATATGTAGCCACCATCTAACTTCTTCCCCACAGTTTTCTATAGCACTCATATCTTCTATGATCCCTTCATAAGGGTCAGCATTAGCAGAGTTACACCTTAAGATAGATAGTTCTTAAGTTTGGCCTTATGGTTAAGTGCAAGCTCAAGATCCATTCATATACATCAGATTTATATATGTCCCTGTTCCATTGTAGTAGAACATTATCAGTTTTTTGAGAGAGAATATGTCACCTCCATGAGACCTTTCATTAAACTTGCCACTGGAACAGAATTTAAAATACTATTGGGATCAGGGAAATATTCATATTTGGGAAAGCTTTTCAGACTAACATACATGAGATATTCACTTATACATATTTCAAAATTTAAGTGTCTGAATCTTGTTAAAGAAAACAATGAGGGTTTGACATAGGGCACAGGATTCAGTAACACTCATTCGCTATAGTAGAACTATAGCCGCCGAACTGATATGACTTTAAAGGTTAAGAAAATATGAAAGTGGAAAGTATATGGTAATCTTAAGTCACCTACCATTGGGCAACCTCAAAAACAAGAGGTTTGAACCAAAGTTCAATGGCTTCCAAATCAATGACATTGGGGTGGTTTTCCTCCTTTTTTCTTCTCTCAATAGGGCATTGCAGTTTTAAGTCCAAATGAGCATCTCAGTTCCTTTAACCTGAACCAGGTATTTTAAAGATAAAGTCAGATTCAATTAATGGATTTCTGACTCAGATCCTTCAGATGTGATCTTTGTAGTGTGCTGTAGCACTCAAGGGAACAAGATCTATAAAGGCAAGGTAGCCAGTCGTATGGGGCCTGGGTCACCAAGAAACTCATGCGTGGTTAAACATGCGTGGTTAGCCATGGAGTACAGAATGGATTCTCTTCCTCCCGAGGCCCAGAAAACAATATCAAGCGATGTCCCCAAGGTCAAGCTGTCCCCACCACCTCGAGAGAAGAGAAATCTTCTTAGAGACAGACATACCTCCGACTCCTCTGTTATGATCATGAATCTCCACCAGACTGTACTGAACACCAATGCAGGGGTGTCAACCCAATTAAAGGTGACCACAGGAAATTGTCACATTGCATGATTATTTGGTCCTCCTCTATTCTCCTTCTAAGAAACTCTCTCCAGCTGAGGTGAGATCTTCCTTAGAGAAGTAGTCTTTATTATGTAGAAATAAGGGAATGATAAACAAGAGTTAGACCACCCCATTGCTTGGGAAGTCAGATTGAATGGCTGCATAACCTGAGAGTCATTGCCAGTCTTTGTTTTAGTGTTTGTCCTTACAGTAGTGGTCACAACAATAGTTTTTGCAATATCAATGTCAAAAACAATATCAATCTTTTTGTGATTGATAACTTCGCTCAGTATAATCTTCTTCAGGTCCACCAACATAGTGAGGTGTTTCCTGTTTTTATTTTTTTATTACTTTTAGCAATGCATAGCATTCCATTAGGGATCCCTGATGACTTTGTAATTATGCAGTGGGCTGTGATCCTCAGGGTCCGAAGTTTGAAACAAGCAGTTATTTCCAGGAAAGAAGATGGGACTTTCTATTCTCTGAACAGTTATAAATTCCGAAATCCACTGGGGCAGTTCTACCCTACCCTATAGGGTCACTGAGCTGGCATCAACTTGACAGTAGTCAGTTTAGTTTTTAGTGCATTTTATTTTGTATGTAACAAAATTTATTTATGCATTCCTTTACTGATGGACTTTTTGGACTGTTTCTGACTTCTTGCTATTGTGACCAGGTGTTGTCATGAACATGGGAATACTTGAATCTATTTGTGTTATATCTCTTACTTTTTTTTTTTAAAGCAAGGATATTATCAGGCATCAAGGAAATAAAAATTATATCATTATAAGTGAGGGGGAGTACAGATTGGGGACCCAAAGTCTGTCAATAAGTAAAGTGACAGCTCCTCCCTTGTAGGGAGGAGATGAACCAGTCAAGGTACAGTGTAGCAACAATGAAATATGCAACTTTCCTCTAGTTCTTAAATGCTTCCTCCCACCCACTATCATGATCCCAATTCTACCTTATAAATCCAGCTAGACCAGGGGATGTACATTGGATCTGGTAACAGGGGTACTTCAGGACAGATGATCCTTTCAGGACCAATGGTGAGAGTGTGATGCCAGGAGATTGGAGGGAAGGTGGAATAGAAAGGGGGAGACTATTGTAGGGATCTACATATGACCTCCTCTCTGGGGCATGGACAATGTGGAAGTGGGTGAAGGGGCACATCGGACAGTGTATAATAACAAAATAATGACAATTTGGAGATTGTTAAGGGTTCATAGGGGAGAAGGAGGAGAAGAGAAGGGGAGCTGGTACCGGGGGTCGAGGTAGAAGGAGCATATTTCGAGAATGATGATGGCAACAAATGTGCAAATGTGGTTTGTATACAACTGAGGAGTATACTGATCATGATAGGGGTTGTATGGGCCCCAAATAAAATGATTTTTTTAAAATGCTTATAGTGAGGCTCAAGTAAAAATATTTTGAAAATGATGGCAACATATGTACAAATATGTTTGATAAAATTGATTTATGAGTCTGAGCCCTGGTGGTGTAGTGCGGGACTGCAGCCCACAGGGTTGGCAGTTCAAATCCAGCAGCAGCTCTCCAGGAGCAAGACTAGGCCTCCTACTCCCACCAGAGGGCAGTGATGCCCACAAAAAAACAAACAAAACCAAAACAAAATTGATTATGAAATGTTATAAGAGCTGTAAGAGCCCCCAATAAAATCACTTAAAAAAAGAAAAGCAAAGATGTTAATTAATTTATAATAAATCATTTTTAGGGGCTCTTGTAATCGTACAAACATACATTGTGTCAAGCACATTTATACACCTGCTGTTATCATCATTCTCAAAACATTTGCTTTATATTTGAGCCCTTGACATCAGCTCTTCATCTTTTCTCTTACTTCTTTACGGTAAATACCCAGTAGAGGTATTGCAGGGTTTTATAGAATTTCCATTGCAAGTTGTCAGGTAGTTCCATATTGCTCTCCACAATGGCTATACATGTTTACAGATCCATCAACAGTCTATCAGCGTTCCATTTTCTTAGAACCCTCTTCAGCATTTGTTGTTTAAATTATTTTTTAAATGAGTTCTTGTTTTGGTGACATGTCATTCTTGTTTTGATTTGCATCTCCTTGATGGCTAGTGATCATGAGTAATTTTTCACTTGTTTCTTAGCTATTTTGAATATCTTTTTTTTGGTGTAGAGTTTCCTCAGCTTGTGTTGTTATTGTTGTTGTTTTAATTCTTTTATTGGGGGCTCATACAACTCTTATCACAAGCCATATAAGTTCATTGTGTGTCATGCACATCTGTACATCCATTGCCCTCATCATTCTTATAATATTTGCTTTCTATTTATGTCCTTGGCATCAGCTCCTCATTTCCCCCTCCTTTCCCACCCCCCTCCTTCATACATCCTAGGCAATTTATAAATCATTATTACTTTGTTATATCATATTATGTGTGATGTCTTCTTTAAGCCACTTCCCCACAGTCCGTTCTCCAGAGAAGGGGTTGCATGTAGATTCTTATAATCGGTTCCCCCTTTCTACCTCACTTTCCCTACACTCTCCCAGTATTGCCACTCTCACCACTGGTCCTGAAGGCATCATCTGTCCTGGATTCCCCATGTCTCTGGCTCCTATGTGTACCCATGTACATCCTCTGGACTAGTCAGATTTGTAAAGTACAATTGGGAATATGATAGTGGGGAGGAGGAAGCATTGAAAACTAGAGAAAAGTTGTATGCTCCATGTGGTGGTCATGTGCTTATGCTAATTTCATGATTGAGTTGTGGGGGTGGAGTTTAGCCTGTTAATCTGGAGATAGCCATTGCATAGCCAATGAAGCCTCCGTGTGGGCATGGCTTTCTCCTGAGACTTCTGGGAAATCTCGCGATATTTCCCTAGTGAAGATGAGAAGCTATCTTCCCCAGTTGTTGGGAGTTAGTGTCAGAGATGATGAATCATGGACAAGACAAGATGGCAGCATCAGAGGAGCTGAAGGAGCCAGAGGAGAAGTCACACGGCCTTCCCTAATGGAGCCGGACCTCTGAGGCTGGGGCAGCCACATGGAGGCTTCTTCCAGTGATGAGTTGCTTCTGCCACCATGGGATGCTGTTGATGGACCCTGAGCCCTGGAAGCGAATAGCTATGGGGAGACCCCTGCCAGCACCGAGATTCTGCACCCACTGGCCTGTGACTTCGTGAGTCAAAAGGAGACGTTATAGACTGGTATTGGGCATATGGACTAATATCAGACTTATGACTTTGAACTGGACTGGGTTGGGATGGTTTCTTAATGTCCTATTCCTCTTGTGTATAAACTATACCCTTATATCCATATGCATGTCTATGAATTTGTTTCTCTAGTTTGCCCAGATTAACACACTCCATCATTGCTACACTGCACCCTAACTGGCTCATCTCCTCCCTGTGACTCCCTCTGTAAGTGGAAGTCTGTTACCTACAGATGGGCTTTGGTTATCCAACCTGTACTCTCCCTTATTTGTAATAATAAAATTTTTAGTTCCTTGATGCTTTCAAACCAATTCCTTCAATACCTCATTGTCACAGAGGCTGGTATGCATCTTCCATGTGGGGTTTGTTGCTTGTGAGACAGATGGCTGTTTGTTTACTTTCAAGCTTTTAAGACCCCAGACACTATATCTTTTGATAGCCAGGCATCATCATCTTTTTTCACCAACCACATATGCAAATGAGATCTTCAGTGATCCTGTCAGGAAGATGATCATCATGGAATGTCAATTTAATAGAACAAAGTGTTCTTGCATTGAGGAAGTACTTGACTGGAGGTCCAATGTCCATCTGTGACCTTAATACCTGAGCCTATAATATGTGCACGTACATCTATTTCCCCATCACCATATATAAATATATTTATCTATGTACATGGCTGTATTTAGACCTCCATAAATGCCATTTACCTTCTATTTTTTTCCTCTATTTCCTTTTATTTTCCTCTTCTCCCACTGGTATGCTCAGTCTTCATTTGGGTTTTAGGAACTTCTCTCATTTACATTGTCCTCCATCACCCCCTCCCAGTCCTTTCACACCCTTCTTACCACTGATTTTGGATCACTTGTTCCCTTGTCTCTGAGTTGGTCAACACCACCTTCTTTCCCCTCCCTCCCCCTCTCTCATATCCCCTGAGAACCATTGGTTCCATCGCTTTTTTTCCTCCAGACTGATCATCCAGCCCATGTCATCTAGATAGACCTACAGAGATAACAATATATACAAAAAACAAATCATTGCAAGATGAAGTGACAAAAGAAAAATAAAGCAAGAACTACAACAAGAAAAATGTTCAGAAAATATATATAAATAAATAATAATAAAGCAGAACCTGTAAATAGTTCAAGGTCTGTTTGTTGAGGTCAGGTCTTCTGCAATCCCAACACCGTGTCTCCAGTGTTGTCCCCTGTAGGGCCTTGGGTCAGCAAGGAATGTCGTGTGTCATAGCGGAGGTGGTCATCTGGTCTTGTCTATATATTGGCTGTTCTGAATGGGGAGATCTCCCTCAAGACTTGGTGGGCCATGATGCACTCCACTCTCTCTTCCTTCCCCTTCATTTGCTCCCCAGTGCTCTGGTCAGACATGTGCCTTTTCCCTGAGCTTCAGTGCTGTGCTCTAAAGTAAATTATTCTGGGGGGAGGAGCGGGTGTGTGTCTACATGGTTGGAATTGGGGCTGGACTCTCAGACCCCTTCCCTGGCTTCCTGCTTCAAGCCATCATGCTGCATTCACATCTTGGAACATCAGATTTAAGTTTGTTCTCTCTCCCTGTGGAGATGTAAGCAATACCCTCCCCCTGGGCGGATTAGTGACCTGTTCCCCTGCTACACATTGCTATCTCCCAGCTCCTTTTAATTAGGTACCATAGGTAGTTCTGGACTTATTCTGACCCCTGCCATATTACCTGGACCTCACCCCATGAATTTTTATATACAGTAGCCTTTTCCCTATGCCCCTTTTGCATTTTTTAAGCTTACCTCAGTGGACTCATGCTGTACTTTTGCACCTGCTTCATTTAGCATGATTTCCCCCACTTCTTCCCATGCAGCAATATGCTTTTCAGTGATCCATAGTATTCTATTGTATGTATGCACCACAGTTTTTTTTTTTTAACAATCAGTAGCATTTTATTTAACATTAACAATTCAAAGGAGGAACATGACTTGGATAGTGTTGAACATTAATGTCTAAAAAAATCACATTTATAAAAGAAAAGAAGACAGGCCAGCAGAGGGCCAAAAGAGATGCAGCTTGTAAAATTATTGCACTTGGGTGAAAAACCTGCTTGGGGCAGGGCTTCGAACTGGTTCTTCCTGGTTCAGGGACGATTTAGGAACAGCTCAGAGCCCTGTTAGAAACTTATAAAAAACCACAGACAGCATGTGTGTTGCATAGCAATCGAAGTTGTTGACTTTGAGAGTAGGGAACAGTGGTGCCCTTCTCCCAGCTGGTGGGTGACTAGGTCTCCTTGGATGTGTGTCACTCTCCCCCGCCCTAGCAGCAATCTGTATCAGGCTCCAGAAGGCTGCTACACCTCTTCTGTGCCAGGGCTGTCATTTTGCCTATTCTGGTGCTCGGTGTTTCACCCAAATGAAAAAGATTTACGTCTGCTTTGACTTCAGTTCACTGGCCACACAGGGTGCAAGGACAAACAGAAGAAGGCTAAACTTCAGGCAGTATTGATTTTGGATTTCACACTCTCCTGCGTCCTCAGACATTCAGCATCTCAATACAGCCAGCAAGAGCACTTTACAAATGCCCGCCACACGTCTTCGTTACACGCCTGCTCTTTCGTCTAACTTGTGCACGTGCTCAGTGCGCAGCTCCACCATGGGGCTGTTTCACCAACACCGCCTCTCCGGCAGGAGAGCGAAAGCGAATCCGAATCCGTAAGAACAAGCCTGTGACGCCAGCTTACCTACTCAAGCCCTTGGGACTTTGGTCTTTGTTTCTGAACTTGAGAAGAAGGGGCAGTAAGGACAAAGGCGTACTAAAGTGATTCCGAGGCTGCTGCACGACCAAGCCTGCTGCCACAGTCATGAACCTGGCGATCACTGAAAGTCTAAGAAAAAGACTGTAAACATATAGAAAAGATAAACTTCTGGTTCCTCAACAAATTACAAAACTGACTCACTCTGTCTTAATCCTTGAGTGTTTCACAGAAAAAATGTAAACCAGTGGGGCCTAGTTACCAAAGAAAATCTCAGGCCTCTAAGCCGATCTTAAAGTTTGGCCTGCACCAGCTATATCTTTAAGTTTTCTCCGAGTTTGTCCGTGAACTCAAAGGTGTTCAGGTAGTCAGACGGCTGTGCGTTGGGCAAACCTTTAATGCAAGCTGCCAGGTCCTTGGTCATGAAGCTAGCCTCAATGGTCTCAACACACACTTCTTTGAGAGCTTTTGCAAAGAAACCAAGCTCCTTGTTGTTATCGAGCTTAGCTCTGTGGGCTAACCCTCTGGTCCAGGCAAAAATGGAAGCAATGGGATTGGTGGAGGTCTCCTGTCCTTTCTGGTACATGCGGTAGTGACTGGTGACAGTCCCGTGAGCAGCTTCTGCTTCTACAGTCTTGCCATCTAGACATATCAGCACGCCCATCATCATGCCAAGGGAGCCATAACCTTGGGCCACCGAGTCGGGCTGCACATCGCCATCATAGTTCTTACAGGCCCAGATGAAGCCGCCCTCTGATTTCATAGTCTGGGCCACCATGTCATCATGAGTCTATGTTCGTACCAGATCTTTTGGACTTCAAATTGGGATTTGTACTGCTTGTCTTAGATCTCCTGAAAGATGTCTTTTAAATGCCCAGCATATTTCTTCAGAAGAGTGTCCGGAGCCATCCAGCGGACATGCTTGACCTAGATACAGGCCGGATATGCCTGAACTCTGTTGCAGTTTGTTGCCTGAGGTTTGTAGGTACCTTTGTAACTGTTAACAGCCCTGGCCTTTGAAGCTTGGCTTGCAGCTGTGCTGCCATTCACTTGTTAATTTTGAAGATCACCATATGCTAATTGCCCAACCTTGCCTGCCCTATAAAACTGGTTTACTTCTCCCAAATAAACGAGACTTGATCAGAATTCTATCTTGTCTCCATTTCTTGCTTTTCCTGTGCCCCCAATTCCCGCTTCTCCTTCCAGGACTTGCGAATTATGGACCTGCAGCCCAGGACAGAAGAGTGTTTTTTGTGCTCAGATACAAAGGCCAACCCTTCCTTAGAGCCATCTGGAATGAACTGTGTGCAAAATCTTTGATGGACTTATCTTGGTTGCACATCCCCATGGCAACACCACCACCGTCTTCAAAGTTAGGCACCAAGTACATAATCTTTTGGGTCCCATCATTTGGCGTGTAGGTCTTCTCTAGTTTTCCAGGCCCAGGGACAACAAAATCAGTTGCTCTGTATTGGTCTCCATAAGCATGGCGGCCAATGATGATGGGTTTCACCCACCCAGCCACCAGGCAGGGGATGTTCTTGAAAATGATAGCTTGTCTGAAGACAGCGCCTCCCAGAATATTTCAGATGGTGCCATTTGGCAACTTCCACATTTGTTTCAGCTTGGGGGTGATGGTGGCACACTTGATGCTGACATGGTATTTCTTTATCGCTTCTGCAGCATCCTTGGTGACTTGGTCATTGGTGGCATCATGATTCTCCATGCCGAGATCATAGCTGTGCAGGTCCAACTCTATGTAGCCAAAAATGAGTTTCTCTTTAATCAGTTCCCAAAGGATTTGTGTCATTTCATCACCTTGCATCTCCACCACGGAAACGCCACAGATTTTTTGGGACATCTTGACTTCAATATTGACAGGGACTTCACTTGCAATCACCCCAGCCTCTCTCAATCGGACCAACTCAGCTCAATGTAGTTTCTCTCCCTGGGAGGAGGTGCCAGGGTGCTGCCGTTGACAACCACTGTGCACCCGCCGCTTTAGCTGTCCCGGGTTCCGACGCCAGTGCTGCAGTACACTGCGCACCACAGTTTTTTAATATGCTCATCTGTTGATGGAAATTTGGGTTGTTTCCATCTCCTTACAGTTATAAACTGTGTCGCAATGAACATTGGAGCACAGATGTCTGGCCATGACTTGTTTCTTGTCTTTTCTGGGTATATGTCCAGTAGGGGGAATACTGGGTCTTATGGTAGCTCAATTTCCATCTGTTTTAGAAATTGCCAAGTCGATTTCCATAGTGGCTGTCCAAACCTATAGATCCACCAGCAGTGGATGAGAGTTTCTATCTCACCACAGCACCTCCAAACTGTTGCTTCATGATTTTTTGAATTGGGCTATCTTTGAGGGTATTAGATGGTATCTCTCTGTGGCAGTCATGTGCTTTATGTTAATTTTATCATTGAAATGTAGGGGTGGAGTCTAGCCTGTTAATCTGGAGAGTAACCAATGAGGCCTCTATGTGGGCATGGCTTTCTCCTGAGACTTCTGGGAAATCTCACGATATTTCGCTCGTGAAGATGAGAAGTTATCTCCCCAGTTGTTGGGAGTTAGTTTCAGAGGTGATGAGTCACGGAAAAGACAAGATGGCAGTGCCCAAGAAGCTGGAGGAGCCGGAGGAGAGGCCACACGGCTTTGCCCTGCTGGAGCCAGACCTCTGAAGCTGGAGCGGCATGGTTTTGATGGACCCTGAGCCCTGGAAGCAAGGAGCCATTGGGGAGATCCCCACTAGTGCTGGGACTCTGCACCCACTGACCTGTGACTTTGTGAGTCGGAAGGAGACTTTGTAGACTGATTTCGGGCATATGGGTTAGTATCAGACTTATGGCTTTGAACTGGACTGGGCTGGGATGCTTACTCAGTGTTCCATTCCTTTTGTATAAAAAAGCCTTTCCTTATATCGATATGCATGTCTATAAAATTTGTTCCGTTAGTCTGCCCGAACTGACACACTCTCTAAGTTGTTTTAATTTGCATTTCTCTTATGGCTAATAATTAGAAACATTTTTTCATATGTTTATTCGCCATTTGGATTTCTTCCCCTGTGAAACTTCTGTTTAGGCCTTTTGCCCACTTCACCAGTGGGCAGTTAGTTTTTCTCTTATTGTAAGCTTCCAAAGTACTGCAGATGTTTCGTAAGAAGGCCTTTGTCTGATGTGTCATTGCTAAAGATGTTTTCGTATTGCTCTCAAGGTGAATTCTCTCAGTGTACACAGGTGATTTATTTTCAGTATATGCCACTTGTCAATTTGTGACTCCTCTGTATTTGTGTCCTTTCCTATTTCTAATATCCTATGTATTCGCTTTGCCAACGGTCTCAGGTTTGTCTCACTTCCCTCATTAATGGCCCTAATTGTTTGTGGTTTCACCCTAAGGTCTGTGATCCCCTGTGAGTTTATTTTTGTGCATGGAGTGTGGTAAGGGTCTTCATTTTTCTGCAAGTAGATATCCATTTTCTCCAGCACCATTTATTGAGGAGGGCATCTACTTCTCATTCGATATTTTTGGGACCCTTAACAAAAATCAGTTGTCTGTGTGCTGATGTTTTTATTTCTGGGTTTTCAGCTCTTTTCAATTGTTCTGCGTATCTGTTGTTATACCAGTACCCCATGTTTTTTGACTACTGTGACAGTAGTCATAATACATGCTAAAGTCAGGTAGAGCACTTTGTCCTTCTGCTTGAAGAGTTCTTTACTAATTCTGTGCTTTTTCCCTCTCCATATGAAGTTGGTAATTAGGTCTTCCAATCTAGTTTGTATTGTCTAGAAATTTTCTTTCTATTCCTCTCTTCTTGAGTGTCTCAAACAGAATGGGTGTTAAATGTTGTCAAATGCTTTTTCCACATCTATCGATATTATCATGTGGTTCTTATCATTTTCCTGTCAATGTGGCAAATAATACTAATGGTTTTTCATATATTGAACCATTCCTGCATCCCTGATATGGATCTCACTTGGTCATGGTGAATTACTTTTTATGTGCTTTTGTATACTATTGGCCAGTATTTTGTGGAGGAATTTGCATTGATGTTCATTAGGGACATTGGTCTGTAGTTCTTAATTCTTGTAGGATCCTTGCCCACTTTAGATATCAGAGTTATATTGGTTTCATAGAAAGACTTTGGGAGTTTTCTGTACTTTTCTATATTCTGAAGGAGTGTGTGCAGGATTGGCGTCAGTTCTACTTTGAATACTTGGTAGAATTCGCTTGTGAAGCCATCTGACCCAGGGGATTCGTTTTTTGTAATCTCTTAATAACCTTGCCTATTTCTTCCATTTCTATGGGTCTGTTAGGGTTCTTCACCTTCATCGGGAATAGTCTAGGGAGGGATTGTGTACCCAAATATTTTTTTCATGTCTTTCAAGTTGAAAGAATTCACTAGAGCACAGGTCTTTATAGTACCATATAATTCTCCTTTTGATTTCATTAGGGTTCCTTATAATGTCCCCTGTTTCATCCCTCATGCTTGCAATTGACATTTGTTTCTTCCTTTCTTTGAATACACCTGCCAGTGGTCTATCAATTCTGCTAATCCTTTCAAAGAACCAACTATTAGCTGCATTAATTTTTCGATAGTTCTCTTATTTCCTCTGTCCTGTATCTCAGCTCTGATTTTTATTGTTTCTATCCTTTTGCTATTTGTAGGATTGTTCTGTTGACTCTGCTCTAATTGGTGTAAGTTTTGTGCCAGCATATCCTCTACAAGGCTGTCTTCCTTTTTCAATTGTACATTTATGGCTATCGGCTTTCCTCTGATAAAAATGTCTTTGCTATATCCCAATTGGCGTCAATACCCACTCCTTTTGCAGTAGAGAATTATTCATCCTCCAAGTGTTTACCCTTGTTTTCTTCACCATCCTTCAATTGATTTCAAGGCTTACGGCACGGTGATCAGAGAGCAAGGTCTGAATAATCTCTATGTGCTTCCATTTACTCAAGTTCAACTTCTGTCTCATCATGTAGTCTATCTTTGAATATGTGCCATGTTCCATTTCCAAAGTCAGAGGACTGGGATTTCTCTTGGAGGACTCAGATGAGTGCTTCTATAAACTGCCTCAGGCAGCTGTACTTGGGCAGTCAAGCTACTGCTGGATTTTCCTGTGTTATCACTCTTACCCTCGCTGACCAATATTTCATTATATGGAATGTAAGCTGGGTAGTCCTTTCACGGGACATTAGTCAGGTTGTTGTGGGTCCATGAATGTTCTCTCCCTGGTGTAGAGCACTGTAGCTGACAGGCAAAATTGCCCTCGTCAGAGAGCTCGCCATGGTAATTGAGCTGATGTTCCTGAGCCAGCATGGAGTACCACTTGTGGTGGGAAGGAGCTCCCCCAATCACTTGTAGGGCTTAGGATTTAGGCTGGATTTCCTCCAGTCGTATGAACTAGAGCACCCCCAGCCACTTGGGGTATGGTTGTATGGAAGAGGGCTGGCATTATTTCCCTAGCTGCGTGTAAAGCCAGCAAATGCTGCCAGGAGATCCCTCAGATGGACCTTCAGAGTTCCCCTGGGTGGAGGGTAGTATCCTGGATGATGATAGTGAGTTGTGAAAAGAAAGAGGAGAGAAGAAAAGGAGAAAGAAGAAAACAAAGCCTCCAGGCAGCTCGCTTCTTATGCAAATACATGTTAAGGGCCTGGGATTTGCCATTTTTTTACCCCCAAAATAAAATTTATTATTTTGGATTAATGAGGTCCCTTGATTTGATTTGGGGTTTGTCACTCTGCCTCCCAGAGGAGCAGATCCAGCCTAGCAGGTAGCTTATTTATTTCTCGGTCAACTGGAACTGCGTTATGAGCCTGGACTATAACTATCTACTTGTTTTCTGCCACACCGCACCCTAACTCTGGTAGATTCCTTCTTTTTTTTTTCCTACTTCAAATTATAGCTTCCCAATGGCTGTTTCCCAGGTTCTAAGCTAAAGACAGATAATGGCTCGGGGAGCTCTGATGTGGGGTCCTGTGACTCGGTCACAGAGATTCTTCTGGAGATCATGTCCAGGGGAAATCACAACTCACAATGAACCTAGACCAGAAAGCCCACAAACCCAGCACACTGAACCCAGAACTATGTAGTGTGTTCTTGGTTCGCTTTGTGAGTAGAAATCACAAAAAAGCTGGACTCAGAAAGTCTGAGTTCTAATTTCACACTCCACCTCCCAGTCTCCTTCACCTTAACTCCCTCTTTTCTGGTCTGGCAGCAGATGCTCCCGGGGAGTGAGTCTTTTAAGGAGCAACCATTTCCCTCCTCCTCAGCTTGTGTTTTTTTTAATCTTTAAGCAGAATTCACATTTTATTTTCAGAGAACCTCAGAGCCTATGTCTGAAAAATACATAATGAAATAAAATAACACAAGGAACTGCCTTGAAGCTTCCTGGAAAGAGTGTGGGAGGAGATGGCTGGACACCAGGGGTTATCAATAATACCTTTACTTTGATGATGTCTTTCATCTGACCCTTGAAGGACCGTTTAAGTAATCCAGGGAATTATTTTTTTGGATAAAATCTTTAAACCAAAAGGTTTTTGGAAAATTGGGTTCTTCAATGTTTTACTCCTTCTGGAATGATCTCAAGGGATGGATGATTTTGATTTATAAATCATATGGAGGTCCTTAAAAGGTCATTATTTTGCAAAATAATAGATACAACACTACCTTTGGCAATATTAGTTGGAATTCACATGGCGTTTTAAAACTTCAAAACTGTCTTCATGCAATTATTTTAAGTAAGTGGTAGAATATTTTTTTAGCAGGGACAACATCAAAAGAGCATGCCTTAAATTCTAATAAACCACTGGTTTCAGTCTTATTCTAATCACCTGCTAATCCTTTTGCATGAAATGCCAAATGATCTGTTACAACAGTTTGTTTTTTTCTCTGCCCATGTGCAACTCATGACACAAGGAGGCACTAACAATGATGTGACTCTGCCAAGAAGACAGGCCATGTTTAATTACGATTTGGCTATTGGATAACTTAGAACTCAGCGAATGGTCTGAAATTCCTTGAAGCTCTTTTACCAGAAAAGTGAAGAAGAGAACTGAGATTCTACTTCTTGATCTTCGATCAGCACCAGACCTGTCTATACAAGGAAATGCCTACCCATGAATCAGATGGCATTGGGTACTCCTGCAGGCTCTGTTGACCTCCTGTTAAGCCTACCCTCCTGTTATGACATTACTGTCTGTGTAGAGGCATGAGATGTAATGGGGAAGCAACTCGGGCTGCATCTCATTAAATTGTCACTTCTCTTCCGCCAAAGTGGACAAGAATGTGTTTTGCCTACTGAGTGGTCACTGATTATTTCATCACTGCGTCCTAAAATGAAAAGGGTTTCAGCATAACAAAACCCAGATCCAGAAAAGAAAGAATTCCACTGCCAAGACCAAAACCACAGCAAAGGACATGTCCCCAAGAGGTCAAGGATTCACCTGCTGTCATCCTCTGCCGCCACCTGCCATGTCTCTTCAGGGCCCAGCTTGAGGAGTATTCCTTGGCTTTGCAGGAACTAACAAGGGATGTATTTGCAGCTGTCAGGAGACTGGTTACTGCTGTGTTGCAGATAGTCTGGACCGGATGGTCTTTTCTGGCTGATGTTTTGCTTTTCTTCTTAATTTGGGAAACAAGTTTTCTTTTCCTGGCAGTTCCCAAGCATTTGGAATTACCTAGTATTTCCACTAGGTGGTAGCACAGAGAGCAGAGCTATAGGGCTCCCCAGCAAGGGTGCTGGGCTTGCAGTACAGCTCAGGATATCCTCCTGTTCCCATTAACAAGTGTCCATTCACAGTCTACTTTTTTTCCTTTGAGGAAAGAGCCATAAGAGGTGTGGTTCGGCAAATTGGTCCATCAAGGAGTGCAGTTTCCTCACAAATGGTCTTTTCCTTACATAAGAAAAAGTGAAATTTTTTTGCCTCTGTTTCATTTGCGGGGAATGTAGGAATGCATCATTTCGTTTGTGATCTTGCCACCTCTCCTTTTGTACTGGACTGGTTTCTGTGGAGACAAGCTTTTTTTCTTGAAAGATATTTGCACAACTCTAAATTACTCTGTTCTCTGGGAGGGCTTGTCCGACTTCCTGGTGCATACTACATTTTAGCACGAGGATAGAGATTTAAAAGAGGAGTGTCCTTGCCTCCATGGGATTGATTGTGTCCAAAAAGAGCTCTGATGGATTAAAACAAATGCAAACATCCATTTACAAATTGCTCTCACTCTCATTGCCTTGACACCCAGCTACAGTAAGCTTCCAAAGTGGGATTAACACAGCTTGATTTCCACTGGTTATCTCCGTGGGGCAATTAAAACACAAATGTTGTTGGTTCCTTAGTTCATTCCTCACAGTTGTGAGTCTGAGCACCCTTCATATTTCTCAACCCTGCCCTGCATTCTTTTTCTAGGGCTACTGGAACAAAATAACGTACAAGGATAGAACTTTTCATACATCTATGGAGTTAGGAGTCCATTGACTGTGATGTCTTTTCTGAGGACTCTTAAGAGGAAATTATTCTATGTCTCTCCTGGCTTCTTTTGGCTCCTGAAAGCCCTTGAGTTTTTTTTGTGTCCTAGATGCAATTTCACAAGGTTTTCTTTTAAAGAGGATGATATTTTTACCATCTTGGCACAAAAGACATATATTATTCTATTTAATTTCACCTGGTTCTTTTTACTTTTGAAAATGTGGCCATTAAATTGAAATGGGTGGCTCAAGTTTGTGACTTACCTGGCATTTCTTTTGCTTTGGTGTGTGTGGTTTGGGTGGAAGTTTATAATACAAGTTAGTTTCACATTCAACAATCTGAATACACTTGTTCTGTGCTATGAGTTGCAAGTCTTTCAATGTCATGGCACTCTTCCCTTGTCCTCCCTGGGTTCTTCACTTCCATTGATACGTCTTCCCTGCCAACTGAACTTTGCTCTGAGGCAAATGTTGCACCTCCAGGTCTTGTGTGGCTGATTTCCCCTGAGCCCTGTTCACTTTCTAGAATCGTCTATTGTTCAGTGGCAAAGTGATTCCTCGGAGGTGGGTTCAGCTCCACATTTGATGGGTGTGTGAGAAACATAGTCTCGGGCCTCCCACCAGTCTCTATGAGACCAGTAGATCTAGCTTTTGAGTTTGAACTTTTCTATGTTCTTTCCTATTCTATCCAACATTTTCTATGGCACTGATAAGAGCAGTTGGTAGTGAGTGATAGCTGGGCATGGTCTAATTCTTCTGGTCCCAGAGTAGTGACATGACTATTTTTTATTTGTCTCTTTTCTAAGATTACCAATCAGACAAGATTAGGACCTACCACAGTCCAGTACACGCTCATGTTAACCTAACTGATAATATCGCACAGATCCAGCTTCCAAATTAGGTCCCCTTCACAGGTACCAGGTGTCAGAACTTCAACCTAATTTTCGGAGGACCCAATTCAACCATTTTTTCCCCATCCCAGAAAATGTAATCCAGTTTTTATGATAATTTGAACAAGGATGTTAAGAAGTTACAAACCTGATGTACACTTTTCCTGATTTTGAACCAGGTAGTATTTCCTTATTCTGTTCACACAACTGTCTCTTGGTGTATGCACAAGTTTCTCATGAGCACAATGAAGAGTACGGGAACTCCCATTCTTCTCAAGGTTATGCATACTTCGTTACAAGCTGTACATTGCTGTAGACAATAAAACACAAGTAAACATCTTTATGATATTCTCTGCTTGGACTAAGATCCACATGACATCAACAATGATATCTTTTTCCATGTCCTCTTCTGAATACAGTCCGAATCTCTGGCAGCTCCCTGTCACGATATGTTGTAAATGTTGTTGGATGATCTTAAAACAAAATTTTACTTGCACTTGATATCAATGATATTGTTCTATAATTTGAACATTCTTTTAGGCCTCTTTATTTTTGGAATGGGTACAAATGTAGTTCTCTTCCAGTCAATTGGCCTAGAAGCTGTCCTCCAAATTTTCTGGCATAGATAAATGAGTGTTTATAGTGCTCCTTCAAAGTATTGAAACACTGCAATTGGTATTCCATCATTTAAGGTCAGAATTTATCCCCACATTATCTTGTAACAGAGAACTCCTTCCAAAATGAAATAATAGTCATAGACATAGAATCCAGAATCATAATACATCACATAAGGAATTATGGTTAGAAGGGCCATATTAATTATGTTTCATCTATATAATGCATACTTGTATATTACTTATAAGATGCTTCAAAAACTTAGTGAAAAATTTCCGTTATCTTTCTATTCTATTTTTCCACAAATTTTTAAAAGTCTTTCTGTGTATCAATTCATGATCTTATATAGTAATAACAATAGTGGATACACACTTTAGGGAGTTTTACTTTCTTAATGGTAATATTTGGACCTTTACTTCTTTACTGGTAATTATTGGTAAATTCTTGCCTCAGATTAAAATTAATCATCACATTACCATCCAGATGTTGGCAAACTTTTGAGATGGAAGAGCCAATCCTTTCCCTCACTACAATTTAAAAATTATTCAAGGATAATAAATACATATTTAAAAACAAATAAAATCATCATTATGTGAATACTCTCCTTCAATTTTTAAAAATTTTACTTCAGAGCCCCATGTACATACTGAAAGAGCTGTGTATGTCTTTCAAGCCACAGCTTTCCAAGTCCTGTAAATTATATTCGATGTCAAATAAATTTTGACTCAGGTAGAGTCTTTTTGAAACAAGTCACAAAACCTTCATCCTAACTGGCCTATGTTATAAGAAATTTTATTATTTCACATAGATAGAAATTGAGGTCCTGAGATGATTGATTTGATAACTCAATATTGTCATCAAGGGCCCAGGTTTCAAGTTTTCTCAAGATAGAATTGCTGAATCAAAGGGAATTAATATTCTTCTTGCTCTTCCTATGTATCACTAAAATGAATATGACTAATAATATTTTATCTTTTCTAGATGTTGTAGAATGGTATTTCATTGTTAATTTAATTCACGGTTCTTTAGTTACAAGAGAAGCTGAATTTTTTCCCATAGCTTATTCATTTTTTAAAAAAAATAATTTTATTGGTTGCTCTCACTGCCCTTATTACAGTCCATGCATTGTGTCAAGCACATTTGTATATATGTTGGGATCATCATTTTCAAAACTTTTTTTTCTACTTGAACCCTCGATATCAGCTCCTCATTCCCCCCCCCTTCCACCCTCTCTCCCTCATGAACCCTTGATAATTTATAAATTTTTTTATGTCTTACACCAATTGCTCTTATATTACCCACTTTTCTGTTATAGTTTGTTGATTCTTATTTGAATTTGTTTCCTCAGAAAGTAGCCTTTTCTGGCAAAAGTATTGTGGATATTTAAAATCTCAATTCCTCAAGTAAACTTGGCATCTGGCTCCATCTGTGACACAGCAATGTTGGAACTAGGAACTGACTCAACATAAAGTAAATGCAAATTATCCATGGACTCAAGCTATCCAGATGGAACCCATGGGAGACCCTTAGCAGGAAAATCTCACATCAGCTTGAGGCCAAACAAAAGGAATTACAACACTTGGAACAGAAGTCCTTGGAGAACACTTACACACAAATTATTTTTATTACCACATGATATTATTGAGCTGGAAACACCAAAAAAAAATTTTGAAATGATATTCACATTCAAAAACTTTGAAGAAAGGTCCCGTCCTCAATGAGAAAACAAAACAAAATAAAAATCCTCACTCTGCCATCACATTGACTTCAACCCTGTAGTTTAGATTTAGGGTTTACTAAACCCCCAACTACTATTTAGGGTTTATGAGACCATAAATATTTATGGGAGCAGACAGTCTCACTTTTCTTTTCTCCTATGGAACAACCTGTGGGTATGTTCCTTGAAGTTAGCACCCCAACATTTAACCTACTATTCCATGAAACAAAAAAGTCAGTCTCACAGCTGTCACATTGATTTCAACTCATGGTGACCCCATAAGACAGGACAGAGTCACTCCTGTGTGCCTGTGAGACTATATATCTTTATGGCCATGACAAGCCCTGACTCCTTAATAGATAGCAGGACACAAGATACAAGAAAGAAGAAAGTGTTCTAAAACTGATTGTGGTGATGATTATAAAACTCTTATTGATGTGATTGTTTTAATTATATGCTCTGAGTTATATGCCAATAAAACTGTTGGAAGTAAGAGAAAAGAAGAAGGGTTATCAAACTCAGGACTCAAACTCACTTTCATTAAGTCAATCACAACTGTTTAGGACAGAATAGAATTGTCCCTGTGTACTTACAAGCTATAGAGGTTTATGAGAGTGGAAGTGTTAGCTGGTGAATTTGGACTTCTGACCTTAGATTTATTTGGCAGCCCAACTTGTATCCCACTACACCATCAAGATGATTTTTACTGAGGTTTAGTACAAGTCTATATTTAATCGTAAACTCATCAAATTTAAACTAAAAGATATTTGGCAATAGTTTTATTTTAATTGGCACTGTTGACTTTTCTCCAAATTTCCTGTTTCCCAAACATTTTAGTAAACATTACTATAAGCTTCAAAGATATTTATAGCTAGTAATTATAAAATTCTATAGGAGGCTTTGAAGGTCTATCTCTGGACTCTGGCATATTTTGAAATGCAAATTTTTTGTTGAACTTGATAATGTCTATTTTTTCTTTTATGTTGATTATTCTTTCTTTCCTTCAAATCTCTTCCATTTATGATGGAAATGTTTACTTTGTACTTTTTCTACTGTGCCCTTTCGATGCAGATAATTTGCATTCTAGATTTCAGAGGCTCTGAATTTGTCCCAGGATGGAGTATGCCTAAAGTGTTATCTATATTTTATTTAGATGGTTTAGAAGAACAGATTTTGGACTTTGGGTAGATTTAAACATTTGAGATGATGTGATCTGGTAAATGTGTTTTGTATGTATTAAGTGTTTGAGTTTTCTTTCCTTGAAGCTAGAATAACTCTGATACATAAAATGGGCAAGGGTACCACAAGAATTGAGAACTATAGAGCAATATCCCTAATGAACATCGATGCAAAAATCCTCAACAAAATATTGGCCAATAGAATACAAAAGCACCTGAGAAAATAATCCACAGTGACCAAGTGGGATCCATACTGGGGATGAAGGGATGATTCAACATATAAAAGACCACATTATTCTCCAATTTCATATGGAGAGTGAAGAAGCCCAGAATAGCAGAGAACTCCTAAAGAAGAAGGAAAAGTGGGAGGGCTTGCTCTATTATTCACCACATTGGTAGGAAAATTGATAAGACCCACATGATAATATCGATAGATGGAAAAAGCATTTGACAACATGCAACACCCATTCCTATTTAAGACACTCAAGAAGACAGAAATAGAAGGAAAATTCCTCAGTATTATACATGCTATATATGAAAAACCAAGAGCCAATGTGGTAGTCAATAGAGAAAAGATGAAATAAATTCCTTTGAAAAAGGGGACCAGACAAGAATGCCCCTTGTCCTCACTCCTATTTAACTTCATACTGGAGATCCTAGCTAACAATGTAAGACAAAGAAAAGATATCAAAGATATTCACCTGGGGCAGGAAGAGGAAAAATCATCATTATTTGCAAGTGATATGATTCTATACATCAACAATGACCTAAATTCCACTACTGGAGTGTGAGAAGCAATAGAAGACTATGGCAGAGTGACAGGATACTCAACAAACAGAAGTCTATTAGCCTGCTATACACATCAGACAAGTTCACAGAAGAGGTAATTGAAAAAGTAGTACCCTTTAAAATAGACAAGCAAAAATTAAAATATCTAGGGATAAACCTTATGAAGAAATGAAATATTTGTATGAGGAAAATTATAGAACACTATTACAAGAAACCAAGAGTGGCCTCAATAAGTGGAAGAATATCCCGTGTTTGTGAAAGACTCAGTATAGTAAACATGTCAATTCTACCCAACGCATTATATAAGCTCAATGCTATCGTGATATGAATAGCACCATACTTCTTCAAAGAATTGGAAGAAGTGATTACCAATTTCATATGGAGAGTGAAGAAGCCCAGAATAGCAGAGAACTCCGAAAGAAGAAGGACAAAGTGGGAGGGCTTGCTCTATCTGTCTTTAGCATGTATTATATGATCACAGTTGTAAAAACACAGTGGGGTACTGGTATAGCAGCAGATACTTAGACCAATGGAAAAGAACTGAAAACCCAGAAATATAATCATCAGCATACAGGCAACTGATTTTTGATAAGGGCCCCAAATATATCAAATGAGAAGCAGATGTCCTCTTCAATAAATGGTGCTATGGAAAAAATGAATATCTACCTGCAGAAAAATGAAGGAAGACCCTTACCACACTCCATGCACAAGAATTAACTCAGGTGGATCACAGACCTTAAGGTGAAGCCACAAACAATTAGGGTCATTAGTGAGGGAATTGAGACAAACCTGAGAACTTTGTCACAGGGAATACACAGGGTATCCGAAATAGGGAAGGACACGAATACAGAGGAGTCACAAATTGACAAGAGGGATATACTGAAGATAAATCACCTGTGTACATCGAAAGAATTCCCACTGACTGGGACATCTTTAGCAATGATACATCAGACAAAGGCCTTATTATTAAAATGTGCAATACTTTGCAAGCTTACAATAAGAGAAAAACTAACTGCTCACTGAGGAGGTAGGCAAAAGACCTTACCAGAAGTTTCACAGCAGGAGAAATCAGAATGATGAATGAACATATGAAAAAATGTTCCCAAACATTAGCCATAAGACAAATCCAAATTAAAACAACTTTGACCCTCAAAGATTGCCTAATTAAAAATATAAGAAAGTAAGAAATGTTGGAGGGGCTGTGATAAGAACTCTCATCTACTGCTGGTGGACCAGAAGGTATGCACAGCCACTATGGAAATCAATTTGACTATTTTAAAACAGATGAAAATTGAGCTACCATATGACCCAGTAATCCCCCTACTGAGCATATAACTAGAAGACACAAGAGACAAACCACTACTAGACATCTGTGCTCCAATATTCATTGTGGCACTGTTCACAATTGCAAGGAATTGGAAAGAACCCAAATTTCCATCAAAAGGTTAATGGATTAAAAAACGGTGGTATATATATATATATATATATATATATATATATATACACAATGAAGTACTATGTATCGCTGAAAAGCAGTGATGAATGCACCACATGAAAAGAACTGGAGGAAATTATGCTAAGTGAAATAAGCCATGCATAAAAGAATAAGTACAACATAAGTCAGCTTAAAAAAATGCAAAAGGGACATAGGGAAAGAGTCACTGTATACAAACATTCCTGGCAAAGTGGTCCAGGTAGTATGGCAGGGGCCAGACCAAATCCAGGGGTATATATGGTAAAGGAGGTGAGAAAGGAAAAAAAAAAGAATTGTCTAGTAGGGAAACAGGGCACTAACCCACCCAAGGGGGAAGGTATTCTTTATATCTCCACAGGGAAAGAGATACCAGACTTAATCCCGATGTTTCCAGATACAATGCAACATGCCTGCATGCATTGCACACAGAGCCAGAGGATGGGTCTGAGGGCCCAGCTCCAATCCCAACTTTGTGGAAAGCCACCCCTCCCCCCATGAGAATTTACTTCAGAGGACAGCACTGAAACTACAGCTCCTGGGAAGGACACAGGAGCTGTCTGACACAGGAGCAACTGAAGAGGAAGGAAGAGAGAGTGGATCACATCCTGGCCCACCAAGTCTTGAGGATGATATACCTGCTGAAAACAGTCAATGCACAGAGTGGGACATATGACTGGTCCCAATATGAGCTACAATATTCTTCACTGACCCTTGGCCCTATCCAGGACAACACTGGAGACACAGATTTGACTGGTCTGACCCCACCACACTGAGCACAATACTAAAGGCGTGCAGCAGAGCAGCAGGGAGAGCAGAGCAGGAAGATCCCGAGGGTGTGCCAAGGCCAGGGTGTGGCACCTCATTGAACTTGACTGAAGGACATTTCTAGACGTTAACAAATAGACCTTGAACTATAGATTTCTGTTTTTCTTTATTCACTTATTTTTTTATCATTGGTTTTTTAGTTCTCATTTCATTTTCTTTTGTCATTTTGTTTTGTTATGTCTTGCTTTTGTGTGCATATTATTATCTGTACAGGTCTTTCTAGATACAATAGACTGGATGAACAGTCTGGAGGAGAAAACAATGGGACAGATGGTTGGGGGTGGGGACATGAGAGCAGAGGAGGTGGGGAAAAGGAGGTGGTGTTGACCAACCCGGGAACAACAAGTGATACAAAATCAGTGGCAAGGAGGATGTGAGAGGCATGGTAGGGATTGATCAAGGAAATCGTAACTGAGAAAAATTACTGAAACCCAAATGAAGTTTGAGCATGATAGTGGGAGAAGAAGAAAGTAAAAGAATGGCTGAGCCCTGGTGGCATAGTGGTTGAGTGCAGGACTGCGGCCCATGGCCTTGGCGGTTCAAATCCAGCAGCGGCTCTCCAGAAGCAAGGCTGGGTAGCTCCCATGACCACCAGAGGGCAGTGATGCCCCCCCCCCAAAAGCAAGCAAAAGAAAATAGAGGAAAGATATAGGTGGCAAAGGGCATTTATAGAGGTCTAAATACAGACATGTACATATGTAGATATGTTTATATATGATGGTGGGGAAATAGATCTACATGCATATATTTATCAGTTTTTTATTAAGCTGGCAAATGGGCACTGGGCCTCCACTCAAGTACTCTCTCAATGCAAAAACAATTTGTTTTATTAAACTGGCATTCCATTATGCTCACCTTCCCATCATGATCGCTGAAGACAAATTTGTACATAAGGAAATGTGGTGAAGAAGGCTGATGGTACTGGCTATCAAAAGATATAGCATCTGGGGTCTTAAAAGCTTGAAAATAAACAAGTGTCCATCCAGTTCAGAAGCAATAAAGTCCACATGAAAGAAGTGCACCAGACTGTGTGACCACGGGATGTCGAAACAATCAGGTATCAGGCATCAAAGAACAAAAATCATATCATTGTGAATGAGGGGAAGTGTAGATTGGGGACCCAAATCCCATTGATAGCCAAAAGGACATTCCCTTACAGAAGGGTCACAGGGAGGAGATGAGCCAGTCAGGGTGTAGTGTAGCAACAATGAAACATACAACTTTCCTCTAGCTCCTACTTCTTCCTCATTCCCCCCGCCCCCCAACTATCATGATCTCAATTCTACCTTACAAATCGGGCTACACCACAGGATGTACACTGGTACAGATAGAAACTAGAAACACAGGGAATCCAGGAGAGATGATTCTTTCAGGACCAGTGGTGAGAGTGGAGGATAGAGGGAAGGTGGAGTAAAAAGGGGAAACCGATTATAAGGATCACAATAACTTCTTCCCTGGGGGACAGACAACAGGAAAAAGTGTGAAGGGAGACATCAGAAAGTGTAAGACATGACAAAATAATAATAATTTATAAATTATCAAGGGATCATGAGGGACAAGGAATGAGGAGATAAAATGAGGAGCTAATGCCAAAGGCTTAAGTAGAAAGCAAATGTTTTGAGAATGATGAGAGCAACAAATGTACAAATGTGGTTGACACACAATGGATGTAGTTATGGGTTGTGATAAGCACTGTATGAGCCCCCAGTAAGATGAAAAAAAAAAAGAAGAAAATGAGTTTTGGGATCCAAACATGGAATGCAATGGATTGAATTGTGTCCTCCCAAATCTTGCCTGTACTATCAACCATTTGGGGATGAGTTGTCTTTTCTATTCTAATAAAACAAGTTTGATGTAGCATGTTCTTTAATGCAATCTTTTTTGAGATATAAAAAAGATTAAACAAACAATTAAGAACCAGAGATGAAGGAAGAGCAATGCCAAGTTATGTGGTCATCTCTCATAAGCAGGTGCTCCAAAAAGCAAGACCTCCCTTCAAAGCAAGGAGAACAGCTTCACCTGGAACCATAGCATCCTGAATCCTGGACTTCTAGACTTCTAAACGGTGCAAAAACCAACTTCTCTGGTTAAAGCCATCCATGTGTGGTAACTGTTCATAGGAGCACTAGATAACTAAGGCAGAGAGTAAAACCTGGGAGGAAGAAAAGCAACCAAGAAAGGGAGTCCTCCTCCTGTTCCTCCTACCCCTTGAATTTATGTTAAACGAAAGCTGAGTGCTTGAGAAGTTCTTGAATGGAGCTTGTGGTGCAGAGATGATTTGTGTGGAAGTTTACTTGAAGCTGCGGATTCTGATCTGGCCTTCCTCATATATTTTACCCTCTGGGGGATTAGGACATTGCCAACTTCCTCAGTGATATTTGTCTATCTGTTGACTTTACAGAGATTGTGGCACTTGCTGGTCTCGTGCTGATGGTACCAAGAAAGGGGAAACTGCCCCTAATCTGTAGTGCATGTGTGTGTGTTAGTTATTGAATTCAAGGTGGTTATGAGTTGGTTGGAAGAAAGAGGTTTTCTATCCCTGTTAGCAGTTACCACATTGGCTCTCACAGGGACAGTTCTATGCAGTCCGATAGGATTGCCGTCAGTTGGCGTGGACTTGATGATAGAGTTGCTTGTTTGTTTCAATTGGTCACAAATACATGCATGTGGGGAACGTGCTTCTGGAATCTACATTTCTATATAACAATCTCTAAATGTAATGATTTTCTCTCTTGATTCATGTGGTCTTTTTCAATTTAATCCATTTCATGGCCTTTGGTAGTATTTGTTTTTGCTATTTTTTTCTCTCCCTTCTTTCCAGTTTTCCATGCCTCTTCTGGTTTATCTCTGCCTTTTTTCTTTAACACCCTTGCTCAACCTTCTCCTGATTTCTTCATGGAAGTATCCCTTAGTACTGTTTACAGCCACAGCAAAGAGTCTTGCAATGGTTAAGCATTTATTTGACTTCCAACCTACAGGATGGCAATTTGATCCCACCCAGCAGCCTTGTGGGAAAAAGACTTGGTGATAGGAAAACCCTTGTAGTCAGTTCTCTTCTTTGGCTATGAGAAGTCAACATTCTAGCACACAACAGCATAATGGAAGAATGACATATCTCTGCACTAATTTAAAACCAGCTTCCATCTCTGAGCCTAACTGATAGCAACCCTTGTCTGTCAGAAGAAAACTGCTCCACACGCTTTTCAATGGATGGGCTTTTAGAGGTAGATTGCCAGGTTTTTCTTCTGAAGTGCCTCTGTCTAGGCTGGAACCTTCAACTTTTCTGTCTAGCAGCCAAGCCCCTTGGATATCTGTGCCACCCAGGCACCCTACATACTGACTTAGGACCCTTCTTTTCTTTTATTTATTTATTTATTTATTGTTTTTATTTAGGCATCACCGCCCTGGACCCTTCTTTTAGTGTAAGAATATCTATACATAATGTCTCAAGTAGAGATGACGTGAAGGCATTTGGATATAAGAAACTTTTTTTTAATCCCACTCAGCAACCTTATAGGACAGTGTAGAACTATTGCTATGGAGTTTTTTTTAATTGATTGGGATTAATACACATAAGAAATCATTCTGTAGTACAACCACCTTCAGCAGAACTGTAATTTTCTACTATACTTATTTTTCAAACATTCTTTTTCTATTTGGACCCCTTCATACTGTCACCCCTCTACCCTGCCTGCAACCCCTGTGCCCTATTCTTGCCAAAACTCTTATTCCACTTTCTGACTCAATAGGTTCTTGTGTCCTGGTTTTCATGCACCAAAAATATGAAAAAAAACATACACTGCAACTTTAAGAGCATACCTATGGCATAAAACTTCTGAGATTAGCTTAATATATACAATAAAAAAAATACAACCCCCCCCCCCCAAATTGGAAACCAGATAGGCCCAGCATGCATCATTGGGGGAATCTGCTGGCAAGTTTTACATGTTCAACTCAGGCTTATGCCTTTGACCTTCTTTGTGTAACTCTTGAATGCACTCCGTTTAATGACCACTTTCCTCCTATCCCTCAGTTACGGAAAGGGAATTCACTGGAGGCTTATTTCCTATATTGTTCCTATATTGTCTTGGGATCCCACAATGGGACAGTAAGAAATGTTTAATAACCCCTGCCCCACCCCTCCTCCTCACGGTTTCCTACTCACGCCTCACATTTGAAAGGCTTGAGTGCGAATTGTGAGAGGATAACCTGACTGGGAATCTTGGTAAGTAGAAGCATGTCCAGACTCTGAAAAGGTTAGTCACCTTTGGGCAAATGCATTGAGAAAGAGAATGCAAGGAAAAGAATGAAATTCTAGCTTCTCAACATGGTGAACGCAGGAAACAATGGGAAATGTGCTTCCATGCCTGGATTAGCCTGTGTTTACAGCTGTGAATGTAAGCAAAGAAACCCAGCACAGTGCTCACAGCTTGAGTGCGACATCATGTTTTTGTTACAGTGACTGAAAACTATGCATAAAAATTGGAAGATTATTTGGTATTTAGATGCAAATGTGAACTGAGTTATAAACCTCTAAAGATGCATTTAATTTTACAGTTTCTCTTAACTCTGGCATCTTGCAGCAGGTATTTACTCTCTAACCACCCATGCCTAATTTTTGACCTATCAGGCCTTGTACTGACTCAATTAAGTAAATAGATATTTAGGTCAAACCAGAAAGATATCACAACATTGCCAGAATGTTACATGCCCGAGGGGAGAAGGCTGACTCTGACAGCAGGGATTATAAATGTTTTAAAGTAATTAAAACCTGACTTGCTGTACTTGATGTATGCCGTTTTCAAAATGTCTAATTGTTTGCACAATTTAAAATAAGGGGAAAAAACATGGCAACTTTACTGAGCCAAGAGGGAGTTGCTTGAAATGGTTCAAGTTATGTTTAGATTCATGGAGAAGTTTTTGAAAGAGCTCTGAGGCTGCTATAAAGGATATTTTTTCAGATGATTAAATGCAAATATTGTTCAAAAGTGCTTAAGGAACTGATTTAAGAGCAAGAAGGGGGGGGGGAGATGGGATCAGAAGAATAGAGGTGAAAGAGGGGGTTTGGGGGAAGGATTTCTCCACACACACACCCCCAACCCCCGCCATCCCCGCACCCTCTTCTGACCCAGTCTTGCTCTCCTGTGATCTGAAGCGGCTTTGTTCTGCTGGAACATTCTGGCAGGAAGATGAGGATGCTGAGGTAGCACTTGGGACTCAGGGAATGCCTGACTAAGGAGTGCCTATCTGCATCCTCATCACTTTCCTCTTCCACCTGGCAAGCTTCCCCCAGGATGCCCGCTGCTTCAGAATTCACTCCTGTGTACAGAGCCCCAAATAAGCATGAAAGGCCTGTCCTGACTTCTCTCCTCCTTTTTAGTATTTGATACCCAGACCAGTGCCACAATGCCCACCCACACCAAAAGCCCAGTGGGGAGTCACATTTCTGACACATTCTTTTTCTCGTAAGCTCCATCAGTTTAAATTTGACTTATATTAGGAGTATATTATGTATGCGGTAAATGGATACTTCTTTTAGTTCCTGCCTTCTGCGGCTGATCACCACACTACTTTGCATGTTAGGTACTGGTGGATGGATTGGGGGAGATCAAAGGGTCTAGTGGCTCAAAGAGTTCCACAATGAACTGGATAGGACTCCCGCCCCCATACAGATTCAAAGCTGAAAGCGCTGTTTGCAAACATTGAGACAACTGTTCTTGATGGGGTTTCCGCTGCATCTGAGGTGGGACCCGGTGTCGTGTCTGTCTATATACCAACATTTCTGCTTTTTGTCGAACATGAGTTTGGAAAGGGGAAAGAAAGCTCTGATGTTTCAGAAGCTTTGGGGAATTCTATTTCCCATGGGCTTAAATAATCTACTTGCTGACAAGAATATTTTATCAAGACGAGAGTCCTCTCTCAGTTCTGAGTTTAGATTCAATTGCAAGATATCCTGTATTTGGAATTGCATTTGGCATTGGCAAGGGAGAAAAAGCATAGAAAAGGACTTCTAAGGGACTCTTGGACATCAAATGGCTATTTCACAACAAGTTTGTGATGAGTTAAGTGTAAATGAATTAGGAACATATGGACCAAATTTCATTTGCAATTCACATGGGTTTAAAAAATTAAGGCGAAAAAGTTCTTGGCAATGAGGAGTTTGGGATTTGCCAAACACAGGCCATTTGAAAAATAGTTAGAGACACTGTTTCTGGACCCTGGAATGCTGCTGGGCTCCATCTTTGTTTCATTCTCTTTTCTACACAGTCGTCAACATGCTGTGCCACCTGAGGGATGAATATCTGGAAAGTTCAAGTTGGCCCCAAATCAAGAGTCTGGGAGGTCTTCTCCCGTTTTCCTGGGCTGCTGAGGAGCATCCTGATGAGATTTGAGGGCTATCTGCAGAGGTGTAGATATTAGAACCAGAAAGCTCAGGTGTCTGGATCCTCTGCATATGGATGTTGCCTCTGGGTGAAGCATTTTATTATGGTCGTTTCAGGACCTTGTGCAGTCAGGGAGAAATATATTTTACCCCTCTTACTCCCATTTTTAAATGTGTTGAATCTTTTTTTTTAGGACTAATTTGGCTATTTGATGGGGAGTCCCTACTTTGGAGGTAGGTCAAGATATAGAGCAGGTGAAAAACCGATTTCTTTCTCCAGCCTGCGTCTTATTTCTTCAGTTAAAGAGGAAGCCTCTAGAATGCAGACAGTTGATAAGGCTGTCACTTACTTATTGCATACCAGCTGTCCCGGGCAGGTGTCCAGAAGGCTGTTGTACTGAATGGAGAATGAATTGCAGAGGAAATGGCTTGCACACTTATAAAGAAAGTAGTGTCTTTGGGTGAGAATCAGAAAGTATTATCAGAGAAAAGGGTCATTTCAGTAATGTTTTGGGCTTTGGAAATCACTTGCAATAAAGAGACTTTATGGTGGAATTCGTTTACCTGGAATTTAAGCTTAAAGGTGAAAATGAAGACTGCAAAATGGCATATTTTAAGAGAGGAAGGACGTGTGAAAAGGTGGAAATGTTAAAATACCAAATTGTCCTGCAACTTCTTTCATCACAGTGAGGATCCCACCTGCTAAAAGCAATACATTTAATGTGTAGGAAGCACTGATCCATCGCTTGGCATCCCAGATCCAGCACTCTCGTGGAGTGGCAATTGACATTAGATGAGTTGCTTCTCTCTCCATGGACACGTATATTGTGCTTGGTCTATATGAGATGCTCGACAAAACCTTGTCAAAGGAAATCAGAAGAATACTTTTTGGAGGGATTTTACCTTATTCAAATGGCAGAACAGGCAAAGAGTACAGAAAAAAATGATTCAAGAGGAAGACGACAGAACCCCAAAGGATGTGATGTCTCTCCCGAACAATGAAGGAAGCTGGGATTTAGATTGAGAAGATGCAGAACAATTAGGCATGCAAGCTTTTTCATTTTTCCTCGAAGTGTTTGATCAATTTTACAATGGAAATTTTGAAAGAGCAAGAGAGACCCCCAAGTCTCTCTCTCTCCCGCACCCACTTACAAGCCTGAGAGAGAGAGAGAGAGAGAGAGAGAGAGAGAGAGAGAGAGAGCGAGCAGAGGGCAATATTATCATGATCTGTTGAAATTGTCTGTCTTCTGTCAGTTCCTTTCACCAAGTATCTGATTTACATCCCCTACGAAGGGAAGAGGGAAAAGTAGACTTTGCTTTCAGAAAACTCATGCTCTTTTAAGAGAAAGAAGATGTTCGCAAACAATGAACACAATGCTAATTAGAATAAGTGTTACAAAAAATATAGACACCACTCATGATTTAGAAAGACGCCTATTCCTCCTGTGAAGAAGGTGACTTCCGAGCCCCACTGGGGTCCCCAGCCTCGTTGCTCAGCAGACAACATCTCTCAGACTCCGGCTGTCAGCATGCCTCAGCTTCTCAGCTCAGCTGGCCAACACCTGCCTGGATTCTGCTTGTCACAGAATTCAAATCATTTTCCTCCCGCCCCCACTTGCAGATGCTAAACAAAGACATACCGAAGCTCACGACCAGAGCCACATGAGTCCCACCCAGTCTGTGGAGGCACTGCTTCCCAGAGGCAAACCCCAAACTACTCTCCAATGGACTCCGACTCCATAGCTACCCAATCTGACAGAGGAGACCTGCCCCATCAAGTCTCCAAGGCTGTAAATCCTGGAGGAAGCAGACTGTGACATTTTTCTCCCATGGAGAGCTCAAACAGCCCACCTTTTGAGTTAGCACACTAGCGTTTTCACCTTTACACTCAGAGAGAGTGAACTTGCGAAAGAGGAGCACCCAATGTATTCTTGTCTACCCCTGTCAGCCCCTCCCCCCCCCCCCCCCCCCCCCCCCCCCCCCCCCCCCCACCAACCAGTGATGTCACAGGCAGAGGGACATTCTTTAGCAACCCTCAGGGATAACTTGCAATTAAATTCCCAGACATCTGTGTCCACCACAGATGCTCAGAGTGCTTTCCTTGCCCAGGAGAAAACCATAAGCAACTAGTTTCGGGGGTTGATTTTTTTCATTAATTCAGGTATGTCTGTCTTTAACTGTTTATTTTTGGCAACAGACAATCTCCTATGCTTTGTCGTGATGGGTATACGATCACAAAAGGCTTCCCAGGGTACAGTCCTATTCCTGTTCGCGTCTTTTCATCCGGAGTCCTCAGAGCCCAATGAGTGCCTTATAGAAGCTCTCCCGGTTCCTTTCTTGCATCTTATCAGGATTCAGGTATCCATTCCCAATCTATTTAATTTCAGAGACTTTAGGAGTTAAACTACCATCTAGAAAAGTTTAGGAGGTGTGAGATCCATGGGACAAGCAGGTTACAAAGTCTCTGTAAGGAACCTGTGTTCTTTGAAGGATTCTGTCGAGTCTCATGCATTTTTAATATTCTGTGAAACCCTGCCATTCACAACCATGTGTTCTGTCCTTAATCAATTTTGTAGAAAGTAATAGAAAATTTAAGCTGAAAAAGAGAAGCCATTTGGCAAAATTGAAGACATCGTCGTATTTTACATTTTTGCAAGCTGAAGTAGTTTTATTACTTAAAAGCATTTAAATATATAAACCACTCAATAACTTGTCTTGCTGTTAAATGATCATGTTCGATACATGCAATATAAAATTATAGTCAATTCAGAAATTGGTAGCAAGTTAAAGAAATTTAATTTCCTTTTAAAGGTTTTCAATTTGTTTCAAAAGTTGTTAAACGAGGGGCTGAGCCCTGGTGGCGTAAGTGGTTGAGTGCGGGACTGCGGCCCGCAGGCTTGGCGGTTCAAATCCAGCGGCGGCTCTCAGGAGCAGAGCTGGGTAGCTCCCACGACCACCAGAGGGCAGTGATGCCCAAGAAAAAGTAGAAAAGAAATTAATTATTTGGTACAGCTTTCAGAAATACCGCAATTGGATGAGTAACTGTAACAAACATAAATTTACTTTCTCACTGCTTTGGAGGCTAGAAGTCTGAATTTAGGAAGTTGGCCCCAGGCAATGGGTCTGTCCTTTATCTGCTGTGGGGGGCAGCCCTTGTCCCTTTGAGCTTCAATACCTTGGGTTCTTTGTGATATTCATGAAGCACAACATTTACATTTTGCCACGTGCTGGTTTAAAACAAGGCCAAGACTCCAAGTACAGCTAGCATGATTTCTGTGAGAGAGGGAAAGCTCCATTTTAACCCCAAGTTAGATTTCCAGAATCTTCCTTTCTCCAGCTCATTCACTGCATGATTATGGATGTGTTATGGCTGTGTCAGAGTCTGAGTGGACGGGTTGTTCCTCCAGCCCTCTCCTCCTCCTAACTGCAAAATCAAACTCGCTTTGAGCTCATTCTGACTCATTAACCAGAGAAGCTTCTGTGGGTTTCTGAGGCTGCAATTCTGAGTAGAAAGCCTCGTCCTTCTCCCTCACAGTGGCTGGTTGTTTTGAACTGGTGACCTTGAGGTGAGCACTCCAATGTGCAACCTGCTACCCTTCTTTCCTTACTCTCGGTTCTCTGGAGCGCTCTCTCCATATGGGTTATTCTAAGGTGTTTGCTAGGAAGAATGAAGACATGTATATTTTCAGTTTTGCAACTTTTCTCTACGTCTAAGTTGATTTGTGTGTAAACTGACAACCATGGGGAACTGGGGAAGGATACCTGCGGTGGGTTAACGAACAAGCAAGCCTCTTTGGGGCCTAAGTCTCCTGTCCTTCCTCTGCAAGATTCCCACTGACAAGGGAAGGACTGTGATTGTGGTACTTGAGGCAATGAATCAGGCATTTCTCCACGAATGATGATGAAGTCCTTGAGAACAGGTAAACTTTATTCCTTCCCCTCTCTCCAATATTTAACTTTGCACCAAGCACACAGTAGGTGGATGGTATTTGCCTAATGAGTGGACAAAGAACTTAAATTTGAAAAGATCTTTAGTAAAGAATCTTCATGTATATATACATAATTTTGAATTATGTATAATTCAAATAAACAAATATTGCTATAGAGTATTTGTGCCAGTTATGTATTTGCAAACCTAGTAATGTGACCATTATTCACAGAACTAAAAAATGTTGCACAGCACTTAGCTGTTGATATAATTTAAAATATTCTATGGGGAAAACACAAATTTTTGGAGCTTAATATGGACATATACCAAATTTCTGAAAATTAGCTTACCAAGTCTAGTTTGGGCAGAATAAAGACAATAATACAGAAGAGATGATCCCTTCAGGCTCAGTGGTGATAGTAGCAATAGTGGGAGGGTGAAGGGAAGGTGGGACAGAAAGGGGGAACCAATTATTGGGATCTACATATAACCTCCTCTCTGGGATATGAACAACAGAAAAGTGGGTGAAGGGGGACATTGGATAGATTAAGATGTGACAGAATAATAATAATGTATAAATTATCGAGGGCTCACAAGGGAGGGGAAAATGAGGAGTTGATACCAAGGACTCAGGTTGCAAGCAAATGTGAGAATGATGATGGCAATAAATGTACAAATGTGCTTGACAAAAGGGATGTATGTATGGATTGTGATGAGTTGTATGAGCCCCAATAAAATGATTTCAAAAAGAAAAGAACATATATTATAAAAGAATACATATTCTAAAATAATATACAGTATACAATATTATATGGAATATATATCACCAAAGGATATATTCTATAGAATATGCATTATTAAATAGAATATCATATGTGTGTGTTTGGTTAACAAGCAGGCCTCTTTGTAATAGTAACTATATTGTTATGTGTATAATTTATACAAATTCTAAAGGAATATTCTAAAAGAATACAAAAAAATCAAAGGTTATTATATGTGTTTGTATATCTCTAGGGATGTTGTTTATAAAATATTCTGAGGCTAACCACAGATTGGCAGTTCAAACCCAGATCCTTCAAGATGTACATGTCAAATCAGACTGCATATACAAGGATACTTTTTTTTTAAATGACTGTGGAGAGAAGGTGAAGAGAGACCTGGGAGAGCAGACAGACCACAGGTGATTCTGCCTTCTGATGTAGACTAGGGGAAGACAAGGTGTGAGGGAATGTACAGTCTGAAATTGTTTTAGCAAAACGATTTTATTTCCTTGAGTTACAAGCAGTCATCAAGGTTCTCCTGAGTCCCTCAGTAATAGGCTCCCTTTAGCACACCTGCCCCAGCCATTCGTTGCTGAGAGCAGCCCCCAGAAGACGTGGCTCCATACATACACTAGCCTGAGTTTTGCTGAGCTAGTGCTTGGTCCGTTGCAGAAACTCTCTGGAGTGACAGGTCTATAGATACATTCTTATGATGGTAACATCTGTACTATGCTTCTTCTGAAAAACTCAAGAAGCACATTATGTAAGGAAGAATATTTTTCTTTAGACTTGATAGATTCATTGAGAATACTGTAAAACTTACATCAAGAGAAGTATACATTTTTACATATATAAACCCAAGTCAATGTTTTACTAATGCTATGCTATTGACAGTGTGATGGAGACTGATTTCCCCTTTTTTCATATGTAGAAAAATTCCTGGTTTTCATTTTATCCTTTCTTTGTCCTACAAGGAGGTATGGAATTGGCTAACTTTTAGCCAACAAAAGTGTATGGGTTATATGTAATTTATAGGGCACATTTCTCAGAGATATGCATATTCAAGTCAGGGAAACCATTTTAATTTTGAGTGATAGAGAACCAAAAGTAAACGTGATGTAAGCAAGATGGAAGTTTGTTTTATTTACTCACTAAAAAAGCATAGAGGTGAGAAATTCAGTCCTGTGGAATAGATAAGCCATAAAATCAGAGTTCTACATCATTGCTGTCATGTTTAGTCTTGAGGGTCAAAAGAGTTGCTCCAACCTGTTCACTTTGGGTACCTTGCTGGCTTTTAAAATATCAGCAACATAACTTTCAGAATCATAACAACACAGAAGTCACCACAGCATGACAAACCAACAATTGTTGGAATCATAAAGTAACTAATGCATGTGGAAGTCAAAGAAGTGAACAGAAAATTTCAAAGGGCAGCTCCAGAAGCCAAAGTGAAATATTATGAAGAAGTACATACTGATGTAGAGTTAGAAAACCAAAACGGAAGAACAGGTTCTGCATATCTTAAACTCAAGAAGAAATTCAAATCTCAAGTGTTGAAAGATTCTATAGACAAAATATTGAATGAAGCAGGACACATCAAAAGAAGATGGAGAGAATGTACTGAGTCACGATGCCATAAAGAACTAGTTAGCACATAACCATTTCAAGTGGTAGCGTGTGATCGAGAACAAATGGTAATTAAGGAAGCATTATTCAAAAGAAGGCTTCAAGAATCGATGGAATATCAGCTGTCATGTTTGAGCATGCTGATGAAACACTCACTTGTCTATGTCGGGGAATTTGGAAGTGAGAAATTTGGCCAACTGACTGAAAGAGATCCATATTTATACCCATTCCAAAGAATGGTGATCCAAGGGACTGTTCACAGTGATGGCCTCCAGATACACAGGAGGGTGAGTTTCACCGCAGCTGGCATTTGCTCCATTGCAGAGGGTACGTGTAGTGGGAGGTCTATAGATACAGTCTATAATGGAAACACCTGCACTTTGATTCTTCTGACATGCTCAGGAGAACTATTATATAAAGGTCAAATTATGGGAAAATATCGTTAATGCTATATGCTAGAAAATTTTGCACAAGACTATCCAACAATGGTTGCAGTAGTACATTGACCGGGAGCTCCCAGAAGTTCAGGAAGATTTCAGAAGAGGACACAGGAAAAGATGATATTGCTGATGTCAGACGGATCTTGGCTCGAAGCAGAAATACCAGAAAGATGCTGACTAGTGTTTTGTTGTCTATGCAAATGTACACTGCTCTGGGAAACATAACAAACTATAAATAGCCTCGAGAAGAATGGCATTCTGCTCACTGGGAACTTATTTGTGGATCAAGAGGCAGCTGTGTCTTGCTTTGTCTTCTGCATGTTTTAAAATCAGGACAGGTGTGGGACAGGGTTGTATCACCTCACCGTACTTATTCATTCTGTAAATCGAGCAAGTAATTAGAAGAGCTGGATTATATGAAAAAGAATCCAGAGACAGAATTGGAGGAAGGCTTCTTAACAACCCGTGATGTGCGGGTGGCACATCTTTGCTTGCTGAATGTGAGGAGCACTTGAAATACTTGCTGATGAAGATCAAGGACTGTGGCCTTCAATATGGAGTACAATTCAATGCAAATTAAACCCAAATCCTCACAATTGGGTCTCTACATAATCACGATACATGGAGAAAAGATTGAAGTTGTCAAGGATTTCATCTTGTTTGGCTCTACAATTGATATTCAGCATACAAGAAACAAAGACACACTGCTTTGGACAAATCTGTTGCACAAGTCTCTTTAAAGTTTTGAAAAACAAGCGTGCTGCTTTAAGTACTAAAGTGATCTGATCCAAGGATTTTGTCTTTCTTGTATCGACAATCAATGCTCACGGAAGCAGCAGTCAAGAGGTCAAAAGATATGTTGCCTTGGCTGGATCTGCTGCACCATTCCTCTTTAGAGTATTGAAAAGCAAGGATGCTTCCTTGAGGACTAAGGTGTGCCTAACCAGGGCCAAAGTATTTTCAGTTGCCACAAATGCAAGAGAAAGTTGGACATTGTATAAGGAAGAACAAAGATTTAATGGGTTGATATTGAGGTGCTGGAGAAGAACAAGAAAGTACCATGGGCGATCAAAAGGACAAACACAGGTGTCTTGAAAGAAGTACAACCAGAGTGTTCCCTAGAGGCAAGAATGCCATACTTTGGACATTGATTCAGGAGAGACCATTCCCTGGAAAAGGATGATATGTTTGGTAAAAGAGTACAGCAGTGAAAAAGGGTATCAGTGAGATGAATGGGCATAATGGCTGCAATGTGGACTCAAATGCAGGAAGCATTGTGACGAGAGAGCAGGACAGGGCTGTGTGTCGTCCTGTTGTGCAAAGGGTTGCTATGGGCTGGAACTGACTGGATGGCAGCTGATAGCAACAGTTTTCTGATAAGAGCAAGTTTCAGAATCTCTCCTGATATCCACGTTCATCTTTTCTTTGTCCCCAGTCTTCTTAACTACCTTTTAACTTTCTTTGTGTGTGATGTTCTCAATGTCATCCCGTGGCACATCAGGTCTTCTGTCAGTGTTCAATGCGTGAAATATGTTCCTGAGATGTTCTCCAAATTCAGACTGAAGGTTGTAAAAGTTCTTGTGGACTTGTGTACATTTTCTTCAGCTTCAACTTGAACTTACAGATGAGCAATTGATAGTTTGTCCCATAGACAGTGACTGGTCTTGTTTTACTTATTATTACTCACTGATAATAAGTGAGAAGATAGTTTCATGGGGGTAGTGGTGGCCTCTGTTACCTTTTTCAAAAGATAAAAGTTTAAAGAAGACAGGAAAGAACAGAGGGGCCTACTACCATCAAGAAAATATAATCCACTGTGTCTTCTCATATTGGTGTGACTGTGCAATTGAAGTTCCTAGATCCAGCACAACATTGGTACCAAGATATATGGAACTCCCCAAGAAATGACAGACCTAAGAATTAAGCAGTTACTAAGAGGAAATGAGCACCTTTCCTCAGAGCTGACAGATTGTTAAATATCCTTCCCCTAGTGTCAGTATTCTAAATTTGGATTTCTAGCTTCCTAGAATGTGAGAGACTAAATTTCTGTTTTATGAAGCCATCCTAGTAGAATTTTAATGAAAGCAGTACTCGATAACTGAGACAATGTTCTTTTAAATTCCTGACCCTATCTTTTCTTTCTTAATTTAAAAAGAATAGACATATGCAATTATTCCTTTAATTTCCATGTTTTTAGATAATTGGTTTAAAATTTTGAGTCATACTTCTCTTTTAATAATTGTTACTCTATCTGAAATCTTGATTCTAGTTTCAAAACATGGAGAAAATTATAAAACCTTGTGTTAGTCTGGGTAGACTAGAGAAACAAATTCCTAGACACACATATGGATATAAGGGAATAGTTTATATACAAGAGAAATGAAACATTGAGAAAGCATCCCAACCCAGTCCAATTCAAAGTCATAAGTCCGATATTAGCTCATATGTCTGACACCAGTAGTCCAATATCAACCTATAATGTCTCCTTCCGACTCATGAAGTCATAGGCCAGTTGGTACAGAGTCCTGGCGCTGGCAGGGGTCCCCTTATGTCTCCTTGTTTCCAGGACTCAGGGTCCATCGGCAGTCCATCAATGATAGAAACATCTCAGTGCTGGCAGGGGTCTCTCTGTGGCTTTTCTGGCTTCAGGGGTCTGGTTCCATCAGGGTAAGGCTTGGTGGCTTCTCCTCCAGCTCCTCGGACACTGCCATCTTATCTTGTCCATAGTTCATCATCTCGGAGACTGACTCTCTGAGACTGAGAGAGGTCTCTCTTCTCCCATTGGGAAATACCATGAGACTTCCCAGAATTCTCAGGAGAAAGCCATGCCCACATAGAGGTCTCATTGGCTACTCAATGGCTATCTCCAGAGTAACAGGCTAGACTCCACCTCTACATCTCAAGCATGAAATTGACACAGGCTCATGACCACCACAAACATTTTATGTAATCAGTTGAAAAAGAATTATTTAACTTTTTTTACAATGGCCAGCTCATAGTCCTGTTTATGTGACTACATATCATTCCAATTTATGATAATGATTTAAAAAAGTGAAGTCATGGAAATTTTTTATGGAATACTTGGTGGTATCATAACTCTAATTCAATGAATTAATGAGCAAGAAGTCACAAGGTCAAAATTTCCCTGAAGATTGAATAAGTGCCTTAGCATTTTTAAACTTTTCTGCAAAGGAAAAGCAGTGGGCTTCCTGTCAGGAGACAGGGGTTTAAGCTTCCTTTTATCTCTTTATTTAAAATAAAGATAAACCTCTCCCCCATATCACAAATAAGATAATATTGTATTAGATTGTTATATTCAATTCAATTCCAAACCACAAAGTAGGAATACATGGATAAACATTTGCATAATAAATTCCAGGAGTTGTGGGAAAATAAGAAAGGACGTTAACTATGCTATTAATAATATAAAGGAATGTGTTTCTGTGCATGGATATTTTGAAGGATGTGCTTGAGGTATAGTTGGCACTATGTTGGATAGTTATAAACATATTTGTTAGGTTCTCTGGTGGTGCCACAGATTTGGATTTGGGAAGCTAACCAGAAGGTGCTGATTCAAATTTGCCAGCTGCTACAGGGAAAAAGATGAAGCTGTCTGCTCCTGGAAAGATTTGGAATCTCCCATAGGGTTGCTATGAATTGGAACTCACTCCATGGTAGTAGGATTGATATTATTACTATTATCATTAATTATATCCACAGCAATAAACTCTTCTAGGAAAATGATAATGTAAGCAACATTTACTTCTAAGCCAGTTATGGCACACAGAGGGGCAGTGTCATATAAAGGTAGCAATCTTGGAGTCAAGCCTCTGCTTTGCCACAATGAGCAATGGGTATTTTCATGGACTACTCAGTCTTCTTAAATATCAGTTCTCTTCTTGGTAAAATAAAGGCTTGATCTTGCCCTTTCAAATTTGCATTCAACTTCCAACTGGAATATCCTAAATTCAGCGCCTATTGATGTGTCACAGAGTTGAAATATAAGCCATATGACCCCAACATGAACGGTTGCTCATGGAGCTGAAAATTTGATGCATTTGCATGGAGAAAACACTGCACAGGGGAAATATTAAGCAGGGAGGGAAAGCTGACATCACATTTGGGCTGGGGGCTGACTTGTAAAACAGAGGAATGGTGGGTGCAGGGATTATGTTCCTTAACTCTGTGAAAATTTTAAGTCACAAATGCCGTATGTACACGATGCAGATGAAATCTGAAACAATTATTAGATATTTTCTAACTACCCAGGGATTTGTAATTGTGTTTGACAAAACACATGGTTGACATCACATTTTTCCATTTTTATCCAGATGTTAGGTGTCACATGAGCCCAGCCAAAGGCTGTCCATACTTCACAAACACAAGTGATGGGGGGCGGGGGGTGGGGGGGGAGGGGAATCAGTTCCTTTAGTTGCCACAGAGAACTTTAAACATCCAACTTATTGACTCTGGCCTGACATCAGCATGGTTGAGTTCAGCCAAACTGAACTGTTTTACAGTCTAACTGGGTGATTATTGGTTAAGATCTCTCTCCTTGCTGTTTATGCTATCAGTCCACTAAAATAGAGTAAGTTCCTCCCCTTTAACTTTCGGCAGACAATTTCACTTTAAGGTTTGGGACTCTTAATAAATGAGAGCAAATCGGCCCAAGCTGGTTTATGCAAAAGTAGAATTTATTAGTTCAACTAATTGAAAAGTCTAGAAGGTCTGGTTTCAAATGAAGCTCAGAGCGGGGGCTTGATCTATATTACCAGGACCTGGTTTTTCTCAATTTCTCTAACTCTACTCCCTCTGCTTTAACTCCATTCTCAGAAAGGCTCTTTCACCATGGAAATTACATAACAGTCGTCACTGAAACCTCACCGATCCTTGACTAGAAGGCCTACAGAGATTTTGGCAAATCTACCCTCACGGCTTCTTATCTCCATTTCAGTCACAAGCGTGGGCCAATTACCAGAGGCAGCAGATTTTGATATGTCAATTTAATTAGGTCTGATTCATGTGGCTCACTCCAGGATCAGAGGATTAAAAATAGAAGAAGGGTGACTCCTCAAGAAAAATTAAGGTTTGGCTACCAAAATTAGAAGGCATGTAATCAGAACATCCCAAAGCATATGTCCTCTGACCTTGAGATCTTCTTAAAAGACAAATAGATCTTATTTCAATATTTTGATTCACTTAAAATCTTTATTTTCCTATAATTTTTGAAGAATCTGTCCCTCAGTGACCCTGACTCCTTCCATCTTATCTGAGATCTGTCTTCTTCAGTCACAGATACTATTTCTTATATTTTCAACTTGATCGTCTTAATTTCATTTTATAAAAACATACAGTTCTGTCTTATCTTAAAATACATACCCATACACAAACTCCCATTCAAATGATTTTGAGTTACCCCTCTTTTAAGGTGACATCTGATATTGCTTTTCATTGGCTTTTGAGTTCTTTGCCTTTCTTTTTCATGTACTATTCATTCTCACCCTGTTGCAAATTGTTTTTTACCTCTATACCTCCAAGATAGCATATTTTCTGCTAATACAGATTTGCTGATGAACACAAACATGGTTGTAGGGGTTTTGAATGATGTGGATATGATATAAGAAATTGGAGACTTTCTTAACCATTGAAAGGAAATGAAAGTTAAAACAGGTACTGCTAGCTTTATAAAATCACAGAAAAATGCTGCAAATAATCTCTTAAATCTGGACACTGAAATGATTGGCATTCTTACACAATGACCAGTGGCCACTAATAAAGTTCCAATTCACCACCTCCTTATGCTCAAATGCATGCTCTTAGGGAACACTAGATTCTCCTCTTCTGTCTTCTGGTTTCTCCCGTAACTATCTTTTCTTTGGATACAATGAATGGAAAGATGGACAAAAGATTGAATTATTAGCAAAGAAAGGTGAGAACATCTCCATTTTTTGAATTTTAGCTCTTCTTATGCAAAGGAAAATTTAGAAACATAAAAATAGTCCTCAATATTAATAAACTGTATCTAACACATTATCATTGAAAAACATTTACCATCTTCACCCCCCCCACCCCCACCTCTGAACTCCTTACTTGCTCACACTTGGAGCTTGGCTTCAGTGATTGCATCTGTTCTCTTCATGTCTTTCACCTGCAGGTGGGGCAAAGCCTTAAAAATAACTCTTTCACAGATGTCTCCATGGATTTCAAGTTCATAGACCTATCTACTGGACTGTGTGCTTCACCCATAAGGGCAAAAAAAACCCAAATTGCTCAAAAATAAAATTTTCATTCTACCAGTCAGTCTATGCCTGCATATCCGGTCTCCTTTAACCACATGCACTTCAGTCAGTCACTACATCTAATTTCCTATCGTTCCCATTCTTCCTATACTCCCCTGGATGCTTTGCTCATCTTATTTGACAGAGGCTGCAACAGGAGCCATGCTGGGGCTTTCTGTTCTCCGTCTATTTACCCTTGAAAATCCTCTTCACAGCTTTGAAAGTGATTGATCCACATGCATCTTCCACTAGACTCCTCTACGTATATATTTTTTCTTTTAAATTACAAGTTTTGTAACTGGAAAAAAAGCAGCAATAACTTAATAAAATAACTTGCCAAATAAGGTAGACCGGGTGCTTGTAAGTTTTTATACAAAATCCAATTAAGTTAAGAAATGGAGACAAACAGAAAATTATATACCAATATCTCTGATTCTAATTATGTAGAACAAAATCCATGATCATTCACAGGACTGTCCTGGTGTACCAGTTGAAAGCTGAGAAAGGAAAAACTTTTTTAAGAATCCAGTCATTTATGCTTTAGTTTTTGGTATGGAATGATTTCTCATAGTTTCTTAATTTATTTATTTCTTGACTTCCACATGGGATCTTCATGGTGATAAAAGACGGTGTCAGAAAGAAAATATGGTAAGCAAAATATGGAGAAACTAAGAAGAAATGCAACTCTGTTTAATAACAAAGAAACAAGAAACAATCTCCTTGGAGGTCAGCTCTCCTGGTTTAAATCTGGGCTCTTTCACTTGTCAGCTAGTTTCTCAGAGCGTCCTTCATTCTGCTTCTAGATTGAGATGAGTGTTGTGTTTTGAAGTGCTACATTTGGTGCCAACTCATGGCAGTCCTTAGTACATAGAAACAAAACACCTGAGTGAGGTCCAGGTAGTATGGCAGGGACCAAACCCCATCCAGGGTAGGAGGGGGGGGAGAGAGAGAGAGAGAGAGAGAACATGGGCAGTGGGGGAAACATGATACTAACCCACCCAAAGGACGGTGTTGTTTATATCCCCACAAGAGGAAAGGGAGAGGGAGAAGGAGACCAGGCTTCAACCCAGTGTGCCAAGACATGAATGCAACATACCAGCATGTAGCAGGGAACCAATAGAGAGATCTGTGGGTCCAGTTCCAATCCCAACTGTGTGGAACATACATGCATCTCCACCCAGCAGAAGAATGCACTTCAGAGGAAAGCACTGAAACTACAGCTTGGGGAGAGGGCCATGTCTGATCAGAGCACAGAGGAGCAAACAAAGAGGGAAGGAGAGTGAGTGGAACTCATCTTGGCCCATCAAGTCCCCTGGACAATAATCCTGCTCAGAGCAGACCATACACAGAGAGGACCATAGGGCCAGCCCCACCAAGAGACAGGACATTCTTCACTGAAACCTGGCATTATGGGGAAAAACACTGGAGACACAGTGCAGGAATTGTGCCCAATCTGACCCCATCACACTGGGATGAAGTACTAAGGATGTGCAACAGAGCAGAAGTGGAACAAAGCAATAAAGTTCCTGGGGAATACCAAAATTAGACTTTGGGGCCAAGCCATGGCAGCTCAACAGATGCGAATGGAAAACATTACCAACGGTCCAAAAACAGACCTGGAACTATTTATAGAGCTTTCCTTTTTTGTCATTGGCTTTCTTTTTGTTGTTGTTATTTTATTGTTTTTTGTTTTTTTGTTTCATCTCCCTTTCCTGTATTGTTTGGTTTTGCCATGTTTTTGCGCTTACTGCTTTCTCTGCATGTCTGTCTATATAAGAAAGGCTGGATTAACAATTTAGAGAAGAAAATAATGGGACTAATGGTTCCAGAGGGACCTGCATGTGAGAAAGGTAGAAGAAAGGAAGTGGGCTGTCAACCAACCTAGGGACAAGGGGGAAAAAGTGTACCAAAATTGATGGAGAGAATGGCATAGGATGCCTCATGGGGCTTAATCAAGGGCAGTGTAATTAGAAGAATTACTAAAACTCAAATGAAGGTTGACCATGACAGTGGGACAAGAGGAAAGTAAAAGGAAATAGAGGAAAAAACTTAGGAGACAAAGAACATTTATAGAAGTCTAAATATAGTCATGTATATATGTAAATATATTCATATATAATGGTAGGGAAATATATCTACATAATTATATTTATATGTTAAATATTAACATGGCATATGGGCATTGGACCTCACTCAACTCATGCACTCCCTCAACACAAGAACACTTTGTTGTAATAAACTGACATTCTGTGATGCTCTCCTTCCTGACATGATCACTGAAGATAGAATGAGCATATAAGCAAATATGTTAAAGAAAGCTGATAGTGCCTGGCTATCAAAAGAGATAGCATCTGGGGTCTTAAAGACTTGAAGATAAACAAGTAGCCATCTAGTGGAGAAGCAACAAAGCCCACATGGAAGAAGCATGTCAGCCTCTGTGATCATGAAGTGTCAATGGGATCATGTATTAGGCATTAAAGACCCAAAACAAAAAAATCATATCAATGTAAATGAGGGGAAAGTGTGGAATGGAGATCCAAAGCCCATCTGTAGACTATTTGGGAATCCCCATACAGAAAGGCCTAAGGAAGAGATGAGCCAGTCAGGGTGCAGTATAGCATTGATGAAACATACAACATTTCTCTAGTACTTTAATGCTTACTCCCACCCTATCATGATAGCTATATCATTATACCATATAAATTTGGCTAGACCAGAACATATACACTGGTACAGATGAGACCCTGCAATATAGGGAATCAGGACAGATAAATACCTCAGGACAATAATGAGAAAAGAGGTACTAGGAGGGGAAGGTGGGGAGAGAAAGAGAGAATTGATCACAAGGATCAACATATATTACTCTCCCAAGGGGAAGAACAACAGAAAAGTTGGTAAAGATGATAAAACATATGAAAATAATAATAATTTATAATTTATCAAGGGTTCATGGTGGAAGAAGGGTGGGGAGGAAGGGAAGAAAGAAGGAGCTGGTATGAAGGGCTCAAGTAGAAAAATATGCTTTGAGAAAGATGGCGGCAACTTATGTACAAATGTGCTTGACACAATGGGAGTATGTTTGGATTGTGATAAGAGGAGTAAGGACCCCAATAAAATAATTTACTAAAAAATTATATTACAATAAATTCTTCAAATAAATGTAATGCATGTGAAACAACAACAAAAAAGAAACACCATCCAGTTCTGTGCTAGCCTCACCATGGTTCTTCTGTTTGAGCCCATTGTGGCAACTGTTATAGCAATCCATCAAGGGTCTTCCTCATTTTCTCTGCTCCTCTACTTTATCAAGCATGATGTTTTTTTCCAGTGACAGTCTCTCTTAAAAATATGTCCAAAATACAGGAGACCATCTTTACTCACCATCCTTGCTTCTAAGGAGCATTCTGGCTGTACTTCCAAGAGAGATATGTTTGTTTGTTTGTTTGGCAGTTGTGATGGGTAAACTTGTTGTGCCAACATGGTCACAGAAGATAGGTATGTTTATTGTGACAGCACGGCCAATGAACACATGGGATGAATTGAAGGGCGGAGATAGGAAGGGCTCAGTGACTTCTGTGCTTGGTCTCTTGCTCTTGGATCTTCAGACTGGCCAGCTGCCTTCTTGGTCCTGTGCCTCAAACTCCAAGCAACGCTACCCATGGGACACCTAATCATGGACTGTATAGCTGTGAGTTGAGGTTCCTTCAAGCCCTGCTTTGCCACGCTCCTGAAATATACATTTCTTGATCTGTTGACTGTTGGACTCTGCCATCTGGCTGACTGTTGGTGACCTGTTTTGCTGATTGCTGCCTGTGGCTGGATAACCTGAATTGCTCTACAGAGGACTACTCAGTGGCCCTCCAGACTCCAAGGACTGCCAGTCTACTAGCTGTCTCACACAAGTGAGTTGCACCGAGCTATTTGTACTGCTTTATACTTTAGTCAACTGTTTATTTCTTATCTTATATATCCTTCTACCTATATAAATATATAAAGAGATTTACTAGTGTCCTGGTTTAGTTTCTCTAGATATCCTTGTCTGACACAAGTGGTACCAGGACTGTTTCTAGAGAAATAAAATAATAAATATGGGTTTCTTTGATTGGTTCTCCAATCTGATTAGTCTTAAGAGCTCTGGTGATGCTAATTCTACACCTAAAGTTATGGGTAATTTTGCCACTTCTACTAGTCCATGGTGTGAAATATCAAAGCTAATAACTAAAGTAGGAGCACCTGTAGATGGGGTATTGGTTAAAGGAGAGACTCTGGGAGATCATATGTTTGATATTTTCCAGCAGTTTTGTCAAGATGCCAAGTATAGGGAAGCTGGTTGGTCCTCCTTATAATGGACTATGTGATTAAGGAGAGAGATTGCTTCAGGGCCTCAGAAGCACGCCTCATGTGCCAACTCACATTCTTGAAGGCTTCTGCCTGTGCTATAAAAGAGAGCCTTCTTGTCTGTAGTAAAAGACCCAACATTGCTGAGAACCAGGTCCAAAGTCTCATTAAGCGAGTGACTGAATCACAACGTCAGCTGAATGGCAGATCTAGAGCAGTGTCCGAAGCCAGAGTGAGGGCATTGATAGGAAAAAATTGGGCCCCTGAAACATGGGATGAGAATATATGGGCTGATGATCCAGAAGAAGAGGATATTGTGCTGCCTCTAGAAAGAGTTGAACCAGCCCAATCAATAGATCCACCCTTCCGAGCTGAAGATAGTAATCCACTATCAACAAAATAACCCACACCTGAGCAGATTAACCAAACTACTCTAGCTGAAACACCAGGTGGGGCTGCATCTCTACCATTGCCTGAGGGAGAAGCCTTACAAGGTAGTGTTGAAAACATTAAGGAAACACCCTCATCATTGATAATATCTGCTAGAACCTATAACTAAAATTAAGTCAAGGAAGGCTCCTAAGGGTGAGGTCGAAGTGATTATTCTTGAAGAAGCACGTTATACTCACAAAGAACTGCTCAAGCATTCAAATACGTACAAGCAGAAGCCTGGAGAATATCCCTGGGAATGGTTAGTGAGTGTTTGGGATACTGGTACAAGAAATGTAATATTAGATCAGTCTGAATTTCTGGATATGGGACCCCCTAAGCACAGACCCTTCTTTCAAAGTCGCAGTGAGAGAACCTAAGAGAGGATCCAACTCCTTATTTAGTTGGTTCACTGAAACATGGGCTGCCAGATGGCCTAGCCTAGACCAACTTGAGGTACCTGACCTACCCTTGGTACACTGTAGAAAGCATCCAAAATCTGAGGGAAATTGTTATGTGGAATGGATCTATCAGAATATTCCCATAGACCCCAAAAGGAGGTGTCTTGAGGACATACCCTTCACCACAACCATAAGGAACAAGTTTGTGAGGTGGGCCCCAGCATCTCTATAGACTCCTATAATTGCTATTTTGTGTGTACCAGGATTAACCGTGGGAACTGCCTTAAGTGAATGCTGACATTTGCCCATGGTGGGGCTGATTGGACTCTGTGGGGACAGAGGTCAAGTGTCAGCATTGGATCAACAGAGACAGGGTAGATGTGGTTATAATAGACAACAAGGTTTTCGTAGTAATCAAAGCAGCCTGTCTCGTGTGGAGTTATGACATTGGCTACTTAGTCATGGAATCTCTAGAAGTGAAATACATGGCAAACCTACTAAATATTTACATGACCTATACAGGCAGAAGAATGCTGGATCAGGTGAACAGCAGAATAGGCAGTCACTCAACTAATACCCAGACCTGAGCCAGTTTACAGACACACAACCCCTTGAATGAGGACAAGGCCGGGTCCCTTGGAAGGAGGACCCTGCTACATCACCAAAGGTTTATGCTGTTAGTCTTTCTTCTAGTCTTCCACAAAAGGACCTGCAGCCTTTCACAAGAGTGACTGTTCATTGGGGGAAAGGAAATAATCAAACTTTTGGGGGATTACTGGACACTGACTCTGAATTGACACTAATTCCAGGGGACCCAAAGTGTTTCAAAGGCCCGCCAGTCAGAGTGGGGGCTTATGGAGGTCAAGTTATTAATGGAGTTTTAGCTCAGATATGCCTCACTGTGGATACGGTGGGTCTCCGAACCCATCCTGTGGTTATTTCCCCAGTTCCAGAATGCATCATTGGAATAGACATACTTAGTAACTGGCAAAACCCCCATATTGGATCCCTGAAACGTGGAATAAGGTCTATCGTATTGGGAAAGGACAAATGGAAACCATTAGAATTGCCATTGCCTAGGAAAATAATAAACCCAAAGCAATACCACATACCTGGAGGGATTGCAGAGATCAGTGTCACCATCAAAGACTTGAAACATACAGGGGTGGCGATTCCTACCATGTCTCCATTTAACTCACCCATTTGGCTTATAAAGAAGACAGATGTATCCTGGAGAATGACAGTGCATTATTGTAAGCTTAACCAGGTGGTGACTCCAATTGCAGCTGCAATTCCAGATGTGATCTCATTGCTTGAGCAAATTAATACTTCTCTTGGTACTTGGTATGCAGCTATTGATCTGGCAAATGCCTTCTTCTCAATACCAATCTCAAAGGATTACCAAAAGCAGTTTGCCTTCAGCTGGTAGGGGCAACAGTACACTTTCACAACTCTCCCCCAGAAGTACATCAGCTCTTCCACCCTGTGCCATAATTTAGTCCAAAGGGACCTTGATTACCCGTCTATTCCACAAAATGTCACACTAGTCCATTATATTGATGACATTATGCTGATTGGACTCACAAAGAAGGATGTATCAAAGACTTTCGATTCATTAGTACAGCATCTGCATAAAAGAGGTTGGAAAATTAACCCAACAAAGATTCAAGCACCCTTCACCTCGGTAAAATTTCTAGGGGTCCAGTGGTGTGAAGCATGTCAAGATATTCCTACCAAAGTGAAGAATAAGCTATTGCATCTGGTTCCCCCAACAACGAAACACAATGCCTAGTAGGCCTCTTTGGATTTTGGAAGTAACATATCCCTCACTTGGGTGTTCTATTTTGACCTATTTATCAAGTGACATGAAAGGCCTCCAATTTTGAGGGGGTCCTGGAACAAGAAAAGGCTCTGCAACAGATTCAGGCTGCCGTGCAAGCTGCTTTGCCACTGGGACCATATGATCCATCTGACCCAATGGTGCTAGAGGTGTCAGTTGTTGATAAAGAAGCAGTGTGGAGTCTTTGGTAGACCCTTTTTGGTGAATCACAGCGTAGACCATTGGAATTTTGGAGCAAATTCCTGCCATCCACTGCAGACAACGACTCCCCTATTGAAAAGCAGCTGTTGGCCTGTTCCTGGGCCTTGGTGGAGACTGAACGCCTCACCAGGGGCCACCAAGTCATCATGAGGCCTGAACTACCCATCATGATCTGGGTATTGTCTGACCCACAGGGTCATAAAGTCGGATTGCACAGCAACACTCCATTGTTAAATGCGAGTGGTACGTACAAGATCGGGCCAGAGCAGGACCTGAAGGTACAAGTAGTCGTACAATTACTAGTGTCCTTGTTTTGTTTCTCTAGAGAACCCTGGTTGACACAGCAGTCCATGGCACTTTCAATATTCTTTATCAGCAGCCTAGTTTAAATGCATCAATTTTTCTTCAGTCTTCCTTACACAATGTCCCTCTCTCATATGCATATGAGGTGATAGAAAATACTGCAGCATGAATCAGATGCACCTGAGTCCTCAAAGTAACAGCCTTGCTTTCAATGCTTTCAATGCATCTTGTGAAGAAGATTTACCTAATGTCACTTGATGTTTACCTAACATCAATCGATGCCTTGATTGCTGTTTCCACAAGCATTGATTGGGGATCCAAACAAGATGAAATCCTTCTAAACCTTTTTTTCATGATGTTTCTAAACCTTTTTTCTAAACCTTTGTATCATGATGTTACCTGCTGGTCGAGTTGTGAGGATTTTGGTTTTGTCTACATTGAGTTGTATCCATACCAAGGACTGCAATTCCTGATCTTCATCAGCAAGTCATTGAATTCTTCCTTTCACCAAGCCAGGGTTGTTTCATCCTCATCTCACAGGTTGTTCATAAACCTCCTTCCAATCCTGATTGATGCTGTCTATGTTCTTCTTCATATAAAGAGTATGAGAATAATAGTAGTTCTTAAATGACAAGACCTTGGATAAGAGTTAAGTGATTGATATATGAATTATTACATATAGCATTTAGAACCATTCGTGGCACATAGAAAGTTAGTGAAAAAGAGGTAGACCATCGAGGAGATGACTTAACACAGTGGTTGCAACAGTCGGCTCAAACACAACAAGGGTTGTGGGTGTGATGCAGGACCTTACAGTGTTTATCTGATGTACTTATGTTCACTATGAGTTTGAATCAATGTGACAAATAACAGCCACAACCTAATGTGGCTTTAAGACCATAGCATATTTTAAAGAATAGTTACTCGGTTGAAAGATGTCAAAGTAGTTTGTTCATCATTTTGGAATGACTTTTTGTGGAATTTTTCTGTCCAAAAGTTAAGTTCATATTTGCTCTATAATGTTAGAAGCTTCTTAACAATTAATACTTTTTAAAATGAATGCTTTATAGAGTAGTGTGTCAGTTTGAAATCACGAGTTATTCCTTCTAGAAGTCAAAGACCACATTGAAAAAATTATATGCATATTTCTTAAAAGTTTTCACATTTCCAAGTGTTATACTTCCCCATTAAAATCAACAAGTTGGAACTGGCATTAAAATCTATAGAATGATTTAGTTTCAAGTTATAGCTTCATATTCCTTCTAGTAATGAAGATCTGGCTGATGAGGTTTTTTTTTTTTTTTTTTGTTTTTTTTTTTTTTTTTTTGCTTTTGGGCATCACTGCTCTCCGGTGGTGGGAGTAGGAGGCCCAGCCCCACTGCTGGAATTGAACCTCCGTCCCAGTGGGCCGCAGTCCCGCGCACAACCACTACGCCACCGGGGCTCAGCCGATGAGGTTTTTAATTATTTCATTCCGATAAAGATTTTGATTCTGCATTATGAAAATGAAACTAAAACTTGTGGTAAGGCAAGAATTTTGCTTTCCCTTACATATTTCTTTATCAGGTTTACCCCTGAATATTTCTGGTGTTTACCAACTGTACCCTTGGATAAATGAAAAAAATCAAACCAAACGCACTGTCCTTAAGTCAATGCTGAGTCACAGTGTAGCCCTTTCTGTGGGTTTCTGAGACTATAGCTTTATGAATGTAAAGAAATTTCAGTCGCTCTCCCAGAGCTGCATGTGGTTTCAAACTGCCAACTATGCAGGTTACAGCCCAAAGGGCAACCTTTGCTCCATCAGGAGTCCTCTTCAAATACACAGTTAAAAAGAGAAGCTTTCTTATAGCCAATTTTATTGAAATATAAGTCACATATTATACACTTTCAGTTGTCTTAAAAGGGGGTTGTATATATATTATCACAATCCATTCTAGAACATCCTCCCCCCTCCTGTATTATTTGCTCCCAAATTCCCTCCAAACTCCCCGCTTCCAGAATCTCTCCAATCAGCCTTTACAACAGTTACCGTCTCTCTATGTCTATCCATTCTCTACTTCATGTACTAGAAAACGCTCACACACATGCAAACAAAAGCCAGAAGTAGCAAATATGATAAATGAAAGAAAAGACCAAGAAAGTTATAAAAATAAGCCAGAAAAGGGGGAAGGAACCTTTGGTGACATAAAAGTAGGGAATGTTGAAAACTAGAACATATCTGAAATGGGCCAAAAAGTCTCTGCCATGGGGTAGATACTGACTCATAGTGAGCGCACGGGGCAGGGGAGTATCTGAGACAGTAACTCTTCATAGAACCGCATAGCAACTGGTTGTTTCAAACGGCCCACCTTGTGGATGGAAGCCCAATGTGTCACGACTATCGTGCCAGGGCTCCAAATGGGTCAAAGGGGAGATCCAATGACTAGGTGCCACATTTTCACCCAGTCACATCTACCATAATTGAGTTTACAGTAGCCTCTGTCTGATGGTAAGACTATCCACATGCCTCAGTCATGGCCAGAGGGGGTCCACTGGAGGCTGAATCTATATAGGGACCTTAAAATGGATTTGGGGCTTTCCCTGGAGCTCTCTGCAAATTGGGTGTTCACAATTTTGGCTCTGATACCTTTCCCTTCTCTAGGTTTGAGTAGTGTGTTTTTAGTCTAAGCATTTGTCTTTGCTTTTTGTTCTTTCTATTGTTGATTTCCAGCGTTGTACCTCTGTGTTCAGAGAAGATGGTGTGTGAATTTTCTCAAGCGTGCCTCATGTCCTGTCAAGTGATCTGTTTTAGAATATGAACTACATGCATTGGAGAAAAGTGTATATATATATTTTTTCTGTGGGTTGGAGAACTCTAGGAAGTTGGGTTGTTCTATTGTGTTGTTCAGCTCTTGGGATGTATTTTGTCAGAAATTACTATTGTCCCCCCTGCCTTTTTGTAATTGCCATTAGCTTAGTAAAGTTTTTACCATCTTTTGACTCTCAGTCTATTTTTATCCGTGAGTTTGAGATGTGTCTCTTGAAGGCAAAAGATTGATGGATTTTGTTGTCTAAGTCAGTCTGTTACTTGGTCTTTTAACTGGTGCATTTAGATCATTGACATTCAATGTAATTAAATCTAAATGTAGGTTAGTCACTGTCATCTCATACAATCTGTGTTTAATATTTTCTTTTCTTCCCCTTTACTAAACTGGGGTTTGAGGAGTTTATTCTTATCTTTGTTTCTTCACAAGATGTGTAATGTTTGGGCTATGGTTTTAATATTTCCTGGGTGGTTATACACGCATGTCTGTGTGCTGTGGTTGTTGGTTTTCTGTCCATAGTGTACTGGAAAGTATTTTTTGCAATACTGGTTTTTACAAATTCATTAAATGTTTACTTATTTAAGAAAACTTTATTTGTTCTCCAAGTTTGAGGGAGACAAAGGATTCTTGGATTGCAGTTATGTCTTTCAACTTTTGGAATATGTTGCTCCAATTTCTTTCCCAAATGGTCTCTGCAGAGAGCTGTGAGCTTATTTTTATCTGTTTACCTTCATATGTGACTATTTTTATTCTCTCCAGCTTCTCTCATGATTCTTTCATTTTCCTTGAAGTTGAATAATTTGGCTACTACGTGCCTTGATGTGTTTTTTTAGGGGTGTTACTCTAACTGGTGTTTTCGCTGCTTCCTGACTGTATCATCTCCTCCTTTGTGTTACTGGGGATATTCTTTTCCAAGAATTCCTTGACTCTTTTAACTGTAGGCTTATTTATTTCTTCCTGTTGAGGCACAATTATTTGAATATTGTTTTGCTTCTTGGCATCCCACATCTTCCTCAGGATGGTTTCTTTTGCTTTTTTGTTTGACGGTGTCTCTCATATGCTGCATTCCATTTGGTTATCTTTGAGTTTGCTGATTCAGTTTGTCATTTCTTCCTTTATATTGGTCAGATTGTACACCTTGTTTATTATTTCTGCTAGGTCATTTCTTGACGCCTACATTTCCCTTGAGTGTAATAACTCCACTTTTTCATGTTTTTTTTTTGATTTCTTATATTTAATTTCTAATTTCTTATATGGCCCTAAGCATCATTCTCTTGTATTATCTATTTGACAATTTAAGGTTTTTTCTGTGCAATACATTGGGTTTGGGTAATCTTCAGTAATTTTTTGTTTCTTTTGATTTTTTTTTGTGATAGCTGCTGGTGTTGGCTGTTGTTTTCACTGCATCTTGTTAGAGCTGAAGGTACTGTGTGGGCTTCTGGGATATGCAGGGAAGACGGGCTCTTTCAGTTAGGGGAGGATCAGATTGGTGCTGGGAAACATACTGTGTGAAGAAGAGGAGCGAGTGTTAGATGGGTGAACAGGAGTAGTAAGATATGGGTGCTCAGGAGTAGTGGTATTAATCACAGAAAGCTTCCTAAGTTAAGTATAGTACTTTTTAATGCCTTCGAGAAGAGGGTTATGGAAGATGTGATTTTCTTGTTAGTTAAAGGAGAGCATGTGTTACTGAGGTGGAGGAAGCAGTGTCTAGAGATTTTGGTAACTGGGATAAGTGAGGGGCATATTAAATCTACCAGAATCATGTATTGACCCTGTATATAGTGTAGGGGTAGTGTGGCCCATCAGTCTTGTGTTTATAACAGAATATCCTTTATTGTGGATTTCTGCACAACTCAGAACTGCCTTCTCCTTGCTTGTGGTCCCTGAGTGGCAAGATGCTATTACAGTGGATGCCAAAGGGGTTGAGGGACTTCTGTTTAGGGCAGTTGTTAACGTCTGCCTCCTGCCTAGTCATGGGCAGTGGACACCCCCAAGAAACCGAGAAATGCTATGTTTCATTTCCTCTGGCAGGGGCAAATAACTTTGTGGTTTATTTAGAAAAAAAAGAAAAGAAAATAGGAACAAATCTACCAAGTGCCCCGAGTCTGGGTCCTGCTTCTAAATTCCCTGGGTTGGCCTGCTTTGGTGTGTGTGTGTGTGTGAGTGTGTGTGTGTGTGTGTGTGTGTGTGTGTGTGTGTGTGTGAGGGGGTGGGGATGGGGAGGGTAAGTGCTGCAACCAGAGAGGGGAGTTTGTAGGCACCGAAAGGAAGATCTCAGTGGAGTTCAACTTCATTCCCCATGGGTGAAAAACTAAGTAAGAAGTCTGAAACAATTCCACAGTTCCTTGAGTCTGAGTTCTGCTACTAAATTCCCTGGATTGGCCTGCTTTGTGGGGGAAGGGGAGCCTGCCACAACCAGAAAGGGGAGTTGCAAAATGCAGTTCACTGGTGAAGTGAGGAGAGAGATAGGTCAGTGGGGCTCCACTGTGTTCTCCAGGGAGCAGAGTCAGAGTGGGCAATCTAAACAGAATCCCACAGTGCTGAGAATCTAGGGCCTGCGTCTAAGTTCCCAGCTCTGGCCTCCTTACCAGTTGCTCTCTGAGCCACAAGAGAGAGCTCAGCCCACAGAGGACTCTGTGTGTCTGCACCATCTTCCCAGAAAGGTAGCTCCACTGAGCTGTTGGCCAGGGCCGGATCAGAACACAGTTTTTATAGATTGAGTATTTCTTGCAGCTTCTTCTTATATAACTTAAAAGTAATTTTAGGATTTAACCAATTTTGAGATGACAGCTGCTCCACCTGGTGGTCCCCCGCTCCCGGGAGGCCACCATATTGATGCCACACTTAGTGTGGACGCCGTACACACTACAGCCTAGCACACTACAGCCCAGAACTCCTGGACTCAAGAGATCCTCCAGCATCAGTCTCCCGGGAAACTGGGACTACAGGCGTGCACCACCACGCCCGGCGATTGATTGCATTATGGAAGCAATTACAATATATTACTTTGTATAATGGAGCCCTGTATGCCTCGTGGTTCTGTGTTGTGCTGCTAACCACAAGGTTAGCAGTTTGAAGCCCATGGTCACTCCTGGGGAGAAAGGCAGAGCTTTCTGCTCCTGTAAAGAGACTCAGTCTTGGAAACATACACAGAGGCATTTCTACCCTTTCCTACTGAATCTTTATGAGTCAACCTCCTCTCACTAGAGCAGTGAGTTTGGTCTGTTTTATATTCTATCAACATATATAGTGTATAGGGATGCCAACATATATTTGGAGAATGCAATTTGATCCCAAATAGGGGGTAACAAATAATGATAAATAATTATTATTTATATAATACAAAATGCTGTGATAAAATGTTGGGCTTTTCAGCTTCTGTCTCCTCACCCCAGAAGGAGGCCACCTAGGTAGTAAAATAGGGCAGTAGTTTAAGAGTAATCTTGGTTGTATATTCTCATTCAACCCAAGACCTAGTTCAATCTGAAAATGAACAGATCTTGGTTTCTCGCCTTTGATGAGGTTTTGTTCTACTCAGTTGGCCCCAGATTGACAAAGAATAAAATCTCTTGCACTTAGTGTGCCACCATAGGCCTTTTCCTCCCTTTTCCTCTCCAGCCATAATCACCCGTCTCCTGCCAATCATGCTGGCATCACTTTGCCAACACAGGCTATGTCCTCCTGTGAACAAGAGCCCTTTAATATTCTCTCCAGGTCTTCACAGAACTAGAATATGTGCCACAGACATTGGTTCATCTCTCATTTCAGTAATTCTGGAAGTTGTTCTATTTATTTGCACAGCTTTTCCCTTCATTACTGCAGGGATGATTCTTGATCCACCATTGTAACTTTAGCACCTAACCCTGTTTGTGATCCACAATAGGAAACCAATAAAAGTTTGTTCAACCAATGGGTCATCGATGAATTAATAGATAATTGATTGAAGGAGTCATTTTAAAATTATAGAAACAGACGATGCTGAGGTTATCCCGTATAATATTGCAATGCTGTGGTTCAAAATAAATAAAATATTCTTTAAACATACAACCCATAGTTAAATTTGTGGATGCACTATAAATGCACAAAGGCGTTTAATACTGTATGTGGTAGTTAGGGTTCATGTCAACCAGAGACCCTTGGTTAGGCCTGGACTCAAACCTGTCAAGTCACAGACTGATGGCAGCTCCTTGATGTCAGAAGCCTTTTGTAGGAGAGTGAAGGACTCTGGGAACTGCCTCGCTTTCTGCAACTTCTTCCTCCTCATTAGGACATCAGTGGAACCCTGCCTCCCTTGTGAGATGGTCCCAGGTTGGCTCGTTGAGTCTGAAAGCTGCCGGCACCCTTCGATGTTTCCACTGGCCTTGGATCCACATGAATCTACATGCCCCAGTGAGTGATCTTCTGGTTCTTGGTTAAACAGTCTGTGTCACTGGCATGTGGCCTGGGTGATGCAGTGGTTTCACGTTGGGCTGTGATACACATTGTCAGGCGTTCAAAACCACCAGCAGTTCCTTAGGGAAAAGACTTGCTATTCCCTTAAGCAGTTACAGTTTCAGAAACCGACTGGGGTGACAGTCACTATGAGTCAGCATTCACTCATTGGGGATGAAATCTTTTACTAGGTGTGTAGTCCAGGTAGACTAGAGAAACAATTTCATAAACACGCATATGGATATAAGGGAAAGGTTCATATACAAGAGGAATAGAACATTGAGAAAGCATCCCAACCCAGCCCAGTCCAAATCCACAAGTCTGATATTAGCCTGTATGTCTGATACCAATCTATAAAGTCTCTTTCCAACCCACGAAGCATGTGCAATGACACAAGGACAATAACAGGCCAGTGGGTGCAGGGTCTTGTGTATCCAGTGGCAGTAGAAGCATCCCGGCACTGGCATAGGTCTCCCTATGGCTCTTTGTTTCCAGGGCTAGGGGTCTATCAGCAGTATCCATTGGTGGTAGAAGCATCTCAGCACTGGTAGGAGTCTCTCTATGGCTTTTCCAGTTTCAGAGGTCTGGTTCCATCAGAGTAATCCCATGTGGTTTCTCCTCTGGTTCCTCCAGTTCCTAAGACTCAGGGTCTATGCTAAGCTATCGTGTTGTCTTGTCAGTCGGGCATCTCCAAGGAACTGAGTTAAATCTCTCATCTCCAATTGAGAAATACAGCGAGACTTCTCAGAATTCTCAGGAGAAAGCCATGCCCACACAGCGGCCTCATTGGCTATTTCCAGGTTGACAGGCTAGACTCCACCTCTACATGCCCAGTGCTGAAATTGACACAGATCAGTCACTGCCATACTTGGGATGTGGCTCTGTGAGTCTGAAGAGAGATTTATGGACCAATATTAGATTTATGGTCTTGAGTTGGGCTGGGACGCCTTCTTGATATATAATTACTTCTTGATACGAAGCTCTTTCTTAAACATAATTGAATGTCACTGGATTTGTTTTTCTCTAGAGAAGTCGTCCCAGCACTCTGTGCTTCTCTCTAGTCTTCTCTCGTGAGCCTGTTCTGAATTCTTCCTTCTTATAATGTTTCATCCTCCACGGGGTCTTTGCATTAAGAACTGAGCCATCTCCAGTTCTTAGTCATGCATCTTCTTATCATTCTTTTCATCATTGTAAATAGGTATCTACTTGCACGGTTTACTAATTATTTTCCTTCCTTGTGCTGGTGGTGCCAGCAAGCATTGACCTGCTAGCTTAATGGTTGTCTTTTGGACCCATTAGCAGTCAAAATTATTTGAATTTTAATAAGAATTAACTCTAATATACTCTAAACTCCATGTTGCTTTTCCCTTAGCTTCCTGCATAGTGCCACATAGGATATAGAGAAACAGTAAACCATCATTGAATTATGACTTTTTGCTTTTGTTTGATCCTATGTACCTCAAAATAAAACTGCCGTTGAGTTGAATGCTACAGGACACAGTAGAGCTAATTCCTAGAGTTTCAGAAGGTGCAAATCTTTACACAGAGAGATGGCTTCATCTTTCTACCGCAGATTTGAATTACTGACCTTACTGTGAGCTCCTGGAATGGACTTCTGGAGCCTGTAGGTCAGTTTAGTATTTACTGAGGCAGTGTTTCCATTTCTCTGAATTGTCAGAAATTAGATTTAATGGCATGCATTTGGATGTGATCTTTTAATTAAAGTTCTGTTTCTCACTCTGCTCTCTGTAATGATAAAGGAGTTCGTGTAAGATGAGGTCAAGACAACTGTTCTCCCAGAGACATTACAATGAACTGTACACCCCCTCTGGCCATGAAGGATGTTATTTCAGTCCCAGCAGCCTTAATATCTGCTTAGTGATATAGCACGTTGCCGAATATAATCCTGAAACAATATATTTTGTCATTTAAAAAACTGTTCCACAACATGTTTTCCTTTTGGCTCAGTGGCAACCTTATGTCATTCTCCAAGAATGTTTCCTTTGTATCCAAAGGAAAATGTAGCTTCTAGAATGTTATCAGCAGTGCACCATGAGGTTTAATTATATGCTTTGAGTGGCAGAGGAAGGGGGTGTAGGGCCCCTCTCCCCAAATTCAGGTTAAATCTATTAAGCTGAATATCCTGGATTTGGATGGCCGTCAAATATAGCATGGCAAGGGTCAAAAGCTAAAAATGAGATCAGAAATCAGGTCCATAACAGATTTGTGGAAAATGATTTCTTTGCATTAACATTTAACAGCTGAACTGAGTGAGGTATTTCCTCCCCCACAACTTCCAATCCTCCCCCACCTCCATCATTTAACTATTGTTGCTCTGTTGGCCCATGGATTCAATTCTCTTTGTGGTGTTTTGGCATCATCCCTTGATCATAAAATGTGGCATAAATCCAAAGCAGCAGAACTCATGTAAGATCTTCAATTTCAGATGGGAAAAATATTGGACAGAGAGAAATACTGGCCAGCATTTAAATGATGCTTAAAGTTGCAAATTATTTGTGGATTTCAATTTTCATTAAAAATAAGATGTTGCTGTTACCTCGTTTAGTTACTCACTGTCAAATATATATACTGTATCTAACTCCGTGACTAATTCTTGCAAGGCATTGCATAATTATGTAGGTGGCATAAATACAAACATATTACAAGAATAGTGGGAATAAGTTTTGTTCCTCTTGATGTGTTACTATATCTTTAAAAACCTGAGGTATAGTCATGTAATTGTCGAAGTCCTAGATTTTAACCATATTCTCAGAATTACGGGTTGTTTTCTAGAAAATGACTATTGTACTCAAATTCACTGAACTTCTGTAGCAAATATTATGAACTTGAAATTTAAAAAATCTGGGGTTTATTCCTTATGTTGACAGCTATTTTTGGCAGTCTTGCATTAATTACTCTTCTGTTTCTAAAAACATGACATATAAATCACCAAACTAATCTTCCACAAGTGCTGATTTGAAGCTGAAAGAGGTATTCAAGTTTTTTTTTGTTGTATTTTACCTCAGTGATTTTATTTTATCAGTTAATTTCCCAGTTTTCTGTTGCTACCATTGGTGCCATGTTTTGGAAGGTTTTCCTCATACCTTACACACTATATTTTAGATACTAATCAAAGCTCTCGTTTTAATGAACCAAAGACACAGTTTACTATGATCCTGTTTTTTTAAAAGAAGATCCTTAACATAGTATTTAATTTATAAAATGCTTCTCTAGTAATTTATTTTGATTAAATATTGTTAAAAAGGCTAAAAACATCAGCATCCAATTAACTAAGTAACTCATAGACATCCTTATCACTTCAGGATTCCAGGTTGGGAATGGTTGAGATAGGTAAAAAAGGGTAAACCTTTGACTGAGGTTGCAGCTCGGGGAGAGGGACATGTCTGACCAGAGTACATGAGAGCAAATGAAGAGGGAAGAAGAGAGAATGGAGTGCATCCTGGTCCACTGAGTCTGGAGAATGATATCCCCACTCAGAATAGCCACCGCACAGAGAAGACCATAGGGCCGGCCCCACTATGAAACACGACGTCCCTCACTGACCCAAGACCTTATGGGAACAACACTGGAGAAGCAGGATTGGGATGGTATCCTGTGTGACCCCGCCACACCACATTGAGGCAAAACACTACAGGCATGTAGCAGAACAACACCGAGTTCCCAAGGGAGGGGGTGCAAGGATATACTTTGGGGCCAGGATGTGGTACCCCATCAGACTCGACCGGGAGACACTCCTGGAGGTCAATGAACAGACCTTGAACTATTTACAGATTTTTATTCTGTTATCATTATTTTTTTTACTTATTTATATATTTTTTCTGGACATTGGTTTTGTTGTTGTTATAATTTTGTTTCAGTTTATCTAGGGATATCTTGTTTTGTTTTGTTTTGTACATATCATTATCTGTGCAAGTCTATCTAGATGAGATAGGCTGGGTGAACAGTCTGGAGGAGAAAACTATGGGACTGATGGTTCTGGGGAGACATGGGAGATGGGGAGGTGGGGGAAAGGAGGTGGTGTTGACCAGCTCAAGGATGAGGGAAAAACAAGTGATCCAAAATCAGTGTCAAGGTGGGTGTGAAAGGCCTGATAGAGAGTGATCAAGAGCAATATAGCAGAGATGAATTACTGAAGCCCAAATGAAGGCTGAGCATGATAACAGGGCAAGAGGAAAGTAAAAGGAAATAGACAAAAGAAATGAGGGGCAAAGGGCATTTATAGATGTCTAAATACTCGTATGAACATAGATAAATATATTTATATGTGGTGAAGGGGAAATAAATCTATGTGTATATACTTATAGGGTTAGTATTATGGGAGTAGATGAGCATTGGACCTCCACTCAAGTACTTCCTCAATGCAAGAACACTTGTTCTATTAAATTGGCATTCCATGATTCTCATCTTCCCAACAATCACTGAAGACAAATGTGTGCATAAGCAAATGTGGTGAAGAAAGCTGATGGTGGCCGGCTATCAAAGATATAGCAACTGGGGTCTTAAATGCTTGAAAGTAAACAAGTGGCCGTCTAGCTGACAAGCAACAAAGCCCACATGGAAGAAGCACACAGCCTATGTGACCAAGAGGTATCAATGGAATCAGTTATCCGGCATCAAACAACAAAAATCATATCATTATATGTCCACCTTCCTGATATGATCGCTGAAGACAAATGTGTGCATAAGCAAATTTGGTGAAGCAAGCTGATGGTGCCTGGTTATCAAAAGATATAGCATCTGGGGTCTTCAAGGCTTGAAGGTAAACAAGCGGCCATCAGGCTCAGAAGCAACAAAGCCCACATGGAAGAAGCACACCAGCTTGTGTGACCACGAGGTGTCAAAGGGATCAGGTATCAGGCATCAAAGAACTAAAAATTATATTATTATAAATGAGAGGGAGTATAGATTGGGGACCCAAGTCCCATCTGCAGGTAAAGCAACATGCTGTTACAGAGGGGTTGCGAAAAGGAGAAAAGCCTGTCAAGGTACAGTGTAGCAACAATGAAATATGCAATTTTCTCCAGTTCTTAAAGGCTTCCTTCCTCCCACTATCATGATCCAAATTTTACCTTACAAATCCAGTTAGGCCAGAGGTTGTCACTGGTACAGATAGGAACATGGGAATCCAGGACAGATGGTTCCTTCAGGGTCAGTGGTGAGAGTGGAGATACTGGGAGTGTGGAAGGAAGGTGGAGTAGAAAGGGGGACTTGATTATAAGGATCTGCACATAATCTCCACTTTGGGGTACATGCAACAGAGAAATGGGTGAAGGCAGACATCGGACAGTGTACAATATGACAAAATAATAATTTATAAATTATCAAGGTTCATAAAGGAGAGGGGTATGGGGAGGGAGGGGAAAATGAGGAGCTAATGCCAAGGGTTTAAGAAGAAATTTAAAAAAATATTTTGAGAATGATCATGGCAACAAATGTACAAGTGCCTTGCACACAATAGATGCATGCTTGGAGTGTGATAAGAGTTGTAGGAGTTCCTAAAAAATGAGTTTAAAGCAAAAACAAAAAAAGAGTAAACCTTGGTCAATGAGTTCAGGAGTTTTCTTTAGCCTCTTAGTTCTGAAAATAGCTCATTTTTTTTCTTTTTTTTTTCTGGCGTCACTGCCCTCAGGTGGTGGGAGTAGGAGGCTCAGCCTTTGCTCCGTGGAGCTGGAATCAAACCTCCATCCCAGTGGGCCGCAGTCCCGCGTACAACCACTACGCCACCGGGGCTCAGCCAAAAATAGCTCATTTTTAATGACCTCATTTTGCTTAGAGATGAGAGCCAAATGTCTCTAGGATAGGCTTCCCTCACCCAGAGAGACTCTAGTTTTGCCTCTGGAACTAAGGGTCCCAAGGAGCAGGCCCTTTCGTAATAATTTTCAACCAAGAGACAATACTCACACAGACAGCAGACAGTCACTACACACGTTTCCCATTCAGAAAGCAAAGGATAGCCATTGTAGTGGAATACCGGTTAGAAGCTAGGAAAACAGAAACAAAAAATAAACAAGGGGTTTCTTAGGCAAACAAGCCTGTCTGGGTAGCATGTGGCTCAACCCAGAAGCAACTGCTTTTCTAGTCCCTTCTATGGAGGGAGCAGTTTCAATGCCATCAGCTCTGCTGAATCCTCATTGGCTTAGAAACATGGAGGAATGTGACCAGCAAAGAACACGTTTTCAACAAGCTGAGCAAACATGCCCTTGACGTCATGGAGGGAGTATAGACATGGGCAACAAAGGAGATGTGCACACATGGGGAGTTTGTGGTACCTGGGTGGCTGCCCAGAGCACTAAATTCTGAGTTGAGAATCCCTTTGAAGACCCTTCACAACGCTTGAGGATTTCAAAGAATATCATAATAACTCAAGGGGGAAAAAGCCCCTCCAAATGTCATTTTACCTTGTTCTTTTGCCTCCCCATTGTGCTGACTGTCCCCTGTGACAGACTGCGGTCCAGCCATCGCCTGGGGGAGAGTGGGAGCTGCAACAGATGTGCACATCTGGATCACCTGCTGCAAACCCATCAAGCCCAGTTTCCCGTGGTTTGGGCTTCCACGGTCATTTCTGATGGTGGCCTCCTCTTTGAGGTAACTGAATCTTGTAGAAGGAAGATTTTAGCTGCTGATGAAAACATTCTGTCATGTTCAGGCTGCCCAGTAAACTACCCTCGCTCCTCTATGAGCAGTGGAATTGTCCTCATTTGATAGGTGTATTGCTGACTCTGGCACGGCAGGGCTATGGGATATTTTAAAGTAGAGACTGCATCACTTGTCAAGGGAGAATGGAGTGCATCTTTGAGTTCCCCTATTTAAATGTAGGCAAAAGAAACCCCAGCTATAATTCTAACGGTAATTCTGCCTACCCTCTGTGAATTTTCCACACAGTTGTTCTGCATACAGAGGGAAATCCAATATCAACATGTATGACTTTCAACCCTGTTCTGTGCTATTCAGTTCCCTTGTTTTTAATCATTAAATGGTGGATATACAATGACAGTGCACATCTGTTTTTGGTCTGGGAAGATCAGTAAGGATGAGGGTGATTGAGAGCTGCATTAGGTGAAGCAATTACAAAGAAATGTTAAAAAGTGGAAGTGTACCATTTCCCTGTTTTATCTTATACACCAGCATCTGGGAATGGATGATGTGAGGCTCTACGGCATAGCTGATGTGGCTGAGTGGGGGTGGTGACTTATTTCTGATACACCAAAGTTAAGCAAATGACTGGCTTTTTAATAGCCTAGCTGTAAAGATTGCCTGCTGGGAAAGGTGTCCATGAGTGATGATGGCAATACACGTTGGCATTTGGAGACTGAGCTTGTCCCTGTGTAACTATGAATATTTCCCTGCTTCTTTGCATGGTGTCTTTAAAAACAATATAATATTTTAACTACAATTTAATATGACCCATTGGTGATGTTCTTTCCTGTATGGGACTCTCGTTGTCTAAAAGACTCTATGCAATTTTTAAGAGTGCTAGACTTGCTTCTAACAAGTAGCTTGAGCACTAACAGAATCTGGAACTGTGCATATTAATATTAAACCCAATGGAAATGCAATTTTTAGTTTGAAGAATAAACATATGTTGGCAATTGCCAAAGTCTAAGTCCTCCAAGCAAGGTTAAGTTGCTCTTTAATACCATGAGTGTACCAATTTAGAAGTCTGGTGATTTACAATCAGCAAGAGGACTATAACTTTCTCTTTTTCTGATTTGGTGTGTGTAAATTTGTAGCACAAGTGTTTCATTTCTCTAGACATTTGAGTTTAATTTGCTGCTGATTTTAATGTGAAAAAAATAGAAGAAAAATTTAATGTAAGGAAATCATGTGACAGAATGGATGCTTTACATTTTGCGGACTACACTCACATTTTCAGTTGTAACAATGCCATAGTCTCAGGGAAGCTTGTACAAAATCCAGCTTAAAATATCTACTTTGGCTTCAGAGTAATTACTTCCAAAGGTTCTAAATTGCCCCAAGAACCTAGTTCATCCTTATAAGATTAATCTACAGAACTTTTAAATTTTTTTAGGAATAAAATCAGCCACTTTCATCCTTGCCTCTTATGGCCACTTTCGAAATGACTGATATAAAAGGTGTGGCATCCCTTTTGTACGAGGAATGACAGCGTGCTAAACTTTTATTTGTTCATTATGTAGAGTTTTATGAAATTCTATTTTTTTAAACTTGCCACTTTGAAGAACTTACATTTAAAAGGAGGGAGAGTGCAGTTAGGAGAAAGTAGTATAACACTGTTCTGACATTTAAGTTCAGTGTGGTTTACCCACAGCTTTGGGGACATTTAGAAAGTCCAATACATTTGAGATTTGACCTCATAAGGAGATTGTTCAGATATTAGGGCCAATCTCTCAGAGATAGATTTGGCAACAAACCAAAGAATAGAAATAATGGAACTCATGGCATCTCTTCTAGTTTCCAGGAGCACATATAGGGGACACTTGCGATTGATTGCATCAGGCAGTGCGAGTGTGTGGCCCCCAGTGGGTCTGCTGTGAGCTTCATGAATCCTAGCAGGTGTCCCCAGACACTGTACATTCTATCCCAGGGTACAACTAGAAGTAGAGAGGAAAAAAGATACCTTTTTGTTGTTAATATTTACTGAGTTCAACTCTTTGGTCTTCAGAGGTCTTAGTCTCATAGAGCTGTAGGCTGTTGCATTTAGTTTAGAGTCCCCAAAAGAATGTGGAGGGGGAAATATTACAAACGCCCCCTGCTTCGGCATTGTTTGATTTTTTTAAAACTTAATAAAAACAACTAGCAGCTGGTTGAAACAATTAGGTTCTTCACAAAGACTTTGCAGATGACACAGAATGTTAAGAAAATAATTCTTTCAATTAGTGTGTGGTCAGTGCACCTGTGAACTGGAATCACCCAAGGAAATATATCCCTGAACGTCAGTGAGAACAATTCAGGAATTCATCCGCTCTGCCTTTTTCTGTTGCCACATTTACACAGATGTTAATCCTGGGGGTGCAAATACTGAAAAGGGCAGCCTGCTGAAAGTCCCAGGAGCATGAGAAACATGAGTTCAGAACAAGAAAACTATGAATTTCTTGTGTCTTGCCATCTGTATCATTTCTCCCTGTTGTTAGGACCACTTCTGTTTTACGCTCTTTCCCATCTCATGATACATCATTCACCAGGCCCCGTGTAGAGCTGCTGCCAGCCTCACTGACACAGCGGTTGCTGTTTGGTGTCATCCCTTATAGTGACTCTACACAGGAGAATGAACAGTTGTCGGGTCCTCCATCATCTTCCCAACTGCTGCTATGCTTCGGTCCATTACTGCAGCCACTGTGTCAGTCCAGTTTATTGATGTCTCTCCTCTTTCTGCTCATATTCTCCTTGACTCGGCATAGCAATGTTTCAAGTCTTTATTCCTCAAACACGATTATAAACCAAAAGCTTATTGTGAATTGAATGGTGGTTGACAGAGCAGATAATCAGTTTCATATTCAACAATGCATACACATTTTATTTTATCTCATTTATTGTGAGCCCCTCAGTGTGACATGAGCCACCCCACCTCTTACTCATGCTTTTGGTCTCCATTCCTTCTTCTTTCTTACTTCCAACCCTACTGAACTTTGTGCCTGGGTTCATGCTGTCTTCTCAATTGCAAATGTATCTAAGTCTAAAAGGAAGGCATGTAGCTAGTGTTCTTGATCTCCTTATAGACCTATATAGTGTTTGTCTGAAAAGTCAGCCACAGAGGTGAGCTCACATCCAAGCAAAAATAGTGACCAAGTACCATGGTTTTAGCAGTTTCACCAGTCTCTTTCCTGATTTTGAGCTTTGCTGCACCTTTTTCTTTCACGTAACCATGACCTTCTAACACAGCTTCTTTCAGAGCAGTTGATCGCTAGACACCATCTAGTCCTTGTGGCCTCAGAGTGTGGGGTTTGATGTTCATGTGATCCATTTATTCATTTGAACTGTTTCCATGTGTGATTTATTTCATTCCTATGCTTTCCTTTCAGCAGCTAGAGAGGAGTAGCTATACTTTCCCTGGCCTCACATGAGGCCATTTTGGGAGTCATTTTGCTCTTTTACATGTGCAGCAGTGCGCTTAGCATTAAAAATAACAACATAAATAAAACATAGGCCCTACATTGGAAACTTTTTATCCAACCATCTTTTCTTCCATCTATGAATATGTTTTGCATGTGTTTTTCCAGGTTTCCATATTTGTCTGTGAAACTAAGCAAGGGCTTCACCATGCATATCAGTTATTTAATTGCTTTGGACGAAACGACTCAGAAATATAATGACCTCAAAGAACTCATTTATTAATGATCACAGTTTATGGATTAGCTGAATAGTTCTTTTACTGACTGCAGCCAGCCTGGCTGATCTTTGTAAAGCTTGTTCATGGATCTGTTGTCAACCACTCAGCTCAACTGGGGACTAGTTCCATCTATTTGGTCTCTCTTGCAGGCAGAGTAGTCAAAATAAGTCATAAATACATGCTGACAAACACAGGAAGCCAGTACACAACATACAGGAAAAGTATTTCATCAAGATGAAGCAGCTAAGGTAAAGGCCCTAAAGATGTTTGAGAAATTAAAAGAAAGTTCATAGCAGATCTCATCTTGGATGCCATTATATTATATGAGCTCCTATCATGAGGAATGGCTACATGGTTAACTCTCAAATCACTGAGAATCCTGCCCAGTCCAGTTGGGCTTCAACCTTACCAATCCCAGTGTATTAAATATTGAGAATTTAGGAAAGGAAAAAGTAACAAAAATAACCTCTAGGTACAGCTTTGAGAAATTGGATACCTGGGTTCTGTTGGGTCTGTTCCACTCCAACTCATAAAAACCATGTAGGAGAGAGGATCACTGCCCCACAGGGTTTTCTAGATTGTAATTTCACTGAGGAAGCATTAGATTACTAAAAGCAAAGTCAGTGGTTCAAAACCAGCAGGTACCTGGTAGAAAGCTGAGCCTGTCTCCTGTAAAGATTTAAAAAGCCTTGAGTACTATATGTAGGATAATTTTGATATTTGTTCACAGGGACTAATGTGACTGCAGAAAGTATTGTGCTTTAATTCTCCTGTACGTATATGGCACTGAGCAAATGCTTTTGGATGTGCCAAATGACCTTGACATTCCAAGTTCCAGAGCTGTGATCTAATTCCACCCGATGAATCTGAGGTGGATTGGTGCTTTTGAAGGAAGTTGACGAGAGTGTGACTTACACAGCACTTTTTGCCAATATTTACCATCCTCCCTGGGACCATAGTAGTATCGATAAGTCTTTGCACCCATCAGCCTGTGGTTCTCCTGCATTTTGCATCATTGTATCACTCATTCCTTTGGAGAGTCTGAGAGGGGTTCGTAGACTAGCATTGGACTGGGCTGGGATAGTTGCATGATATACAATTACTTATTGATAGAAAGCTCTCTCGCAGAAGTATGAGTGTCACTGGATTTTTTTCTCTTGTTAAACCAATCTAACATAGATACAGAAAGCATTTGATTCTTTTTGTTTTGTTTGGTTTGGGCATCACTGCCCTCTGGTGGTCATGGGAGCTACCCAGCTGCTGCTGGATTGGAACTGCCAAGCCCATGGGCTGCCGTCCCGCACTCAACCACTTACACCACCAGAGCTCAGTCCCCATTTGATTCTTAAAATGTTGTTTCCTTCACGTAGTTTTGCAACTATCCCAATACACATATTGGGATACAGGAATGTATGGCAAAAATATTTTTCACTAGTCTACTAACCAAATTTATCAGTTCAAACCTACCCAGTGGTGCTGCTTAAGAAAGGACTTGAAATCTCCTCCCCTACAGATAAACACGATCATATTTTAGCCAAGATTATCTTGAAACATATAAAGCCACCATGAGTCAGAGTCAACTTGATGGCAACAGGTTTGACATTTCTTCTGTCATGGTTTATCTAGTCCTTTGATCATTTTACTATAGATAGTACTTTACATTTTTTTTTCTCATATCACATCACTGCCCTGGTGGGAGGAGGAAGCCCAGTCTTGCTCCTGGAGAGCTGCTGCTGCATTTGAACTGTCAACACTGTGGGCTGCAGCTCCGCACCCAACCACTGCACCACCAGGGCTCAGCTAGTACTTTTAGTTCTACCACTCTTTCCTTTATGAATTTCTTCCTGAAGTACACTAAGAAAAAATTGAGAGCAAGAACTATAACTAACTCATCATTTTTTCTTTCCCAATTTTGCTTAGGAATAATAGTTGATGAGTGTGTTTAAACGGTTTTACATCAATTGATGATCAAAATAATTTAATTTATAGATGGTTAATTAAAAATTATATGTTTGAAAATGCCAGCTTTGGTTTTTTTTGGGGGGGGGGCAGGTAGGGGGCATTGCTGCAAGCCAGGTTTGGTTTTAACAGTGTTCTACTTATGGTGCTGTCAAGTAAGTGTTGGATTGTTAACCACAATATGGAACATTCCAACCCACCAGTTGGTACTTGGGAGAAAGAGGAGGCTGTCTGCTCCCATAAAGAGCTGTAGACCCAGGAACCTATATGAGGTCCATGAGAATCAGAGTCAATTTATTGGCAGTGGATTTGGCTTTTATTTCTTTAATAGCAGCAAATCTTTCTACTAACTGTCTTACATTGAAATTCTTTCTCTCTTATGTTAAAAAGCAAGCGATCCAGGGTTAAGTAACTCAGTGGAATCCTGGCGGTGCCGTGAGTAAACTTCTTGTTTGCTAACTGAAAAGCCAGCTATTGGGACCTGCCAGTTGTTCTGTGGGAGAAAGATGTGGAAGCTGCTCTTGTAAAGGTTACAGATTTATAAGCTTTCTGGGGCAGTTCTACTCTGTCCTGGGTGATGGGTTGTAATTAACTAGACAGCAATGGAAGTATCTGTGTTGGTTTTCAATAAGCAACTCAGAATTCTTCCAAATATTGTTGAGAAAGTAAGAATCAAGTCCAAATAAATATACTTATTGCTAAAGCCTAATACAAGTGGTGAAAAGTTTACAGATTTGAAGACTTTTGTACAAATGTATGTCTTCAGGGTCTGATGTTCATACTGATTCTATGAATTGGATAGTTATGTTTACTGTGCCAGTGTGGTTTCTTTACTCTCAAAGAGGGAAAACTCAATTTGCCCAGAGGAACTACATGGAACAGTAAAGATTTTTAAGTAGAAATCTGTTCTAGGATATTCATTGTAATCAAGGGTGCAGCTTACGTTATGGGTGGGAACATAACCTATGGACTGGAGAAGACATTGGGAGGGTGTGGTTTCCCTTTGGAAGAAGCATATTTTATATGCACTCTATCTTGCCCAAGGCTAGCAGGTCGCTGGGGACCTGATGTCGTGTGTCTGGTTGCCTGACACACTTCTCTGTTAGGGATCTTTACTGGACTTCTTTGGGCTCAGTGGAGAGTTAGAATGGGGGCTTACCCAGGTCACTCTCTGTGCTCACTATGTAGCTGACCAGAAAATCTAAAATCAGTACAATTAGAAATCATTTGATTGGACATAGTATCTTTATGTTTGCGTGTGCTTTTGCATGGTAAATGTGAGCACTCTGTATCCCTGGGAGAGCACCAGCCTGGAAAGCCCTGGCTAAACACAAGCAACTCCAGGGAAAGCCGTATCTCATCTTTGAAGTGCCCCCCCCCCCCCTCACTTTCCTTATTCCCAAAGCCTGTGGGATTGTTTGCTAATTCCTCATGCCTGAAATTTAGACAGTGGTCCTATGGTCTTTCTGACACTAGAATCGTCATTTTTAACTGAAGCATGTTTTACCACCCAAACATCACCATGTGTGTCTCATTTAGTCTCTCTCTCTTTTTTTCAGTCTCTTTCTTAACATGGCGATTAGACTAAATGCTCCACCCATTCTCTGAACTGCCTTTTAGAATACCAGACTTTGTCACTTGGGCTGAGAGAGGAGCAGCGCATGTAATGAATGACAAGGAGTTTCAACGGGATTAAGCATCACCTCTCTCAAATGAAATCACAAAACTCCCATCAAGGACCTTGACGACAAGTGAAATTAAAGCAAACAGGGGTGATGAAACCCTGGAACATGTTTACCGTGAGCTAGTCCAGACAGCTGATAATTAACTGTTGCCCGAACAACTCTTTGGCAATAGACACATAACCAGAACATGGAGCTGTAGTTAGTGAAAAGGGCTAATCAAGGTATTTGCATCTCTGGAGAAGTGTTCATAAGGACCGGAAAGGATACTGGTGAATAGGGACCTTTCATGTGCGTGGGCTGTCTGTGGGTCTGGATGGGGACCCTTTGTTGTTGTTGTTGTTGCTGTTGCTTTTAATTTCACATTCCTATCCCAGTAATGCTGTTTATGCTGTGCTGTCCCAAAGCAAATGTTTCTGTGTGTTTTTTCCTGGGTTACCACCCACAGAATGTACAAAATCTGAAAACAAATAAATGCAGATGCAGGCAATTTAGATAAGTTAAAAAACATGTTTTTATTGTCTGTTGAGATTCTTACACTTAAAATAGTTTTGGTTTGAATCCTCTTCAGCCTCCTGTTTTCTCTGGATTCAAAGCAACCCTTCAGCAAGGAAAGATAGTATTTAGAAAAGGAAGAACATTCCTCAAATGAATTTAAATAAGATTCACATATAAAAAGAAAATCAAGCAACTAAGATGAATCTCTGATTCTCTGACTGCTTGAGGTCTTGGAGTTCTTAGCTGTCTAATAAGTATTGAATCAAGTGACTTCTGTTATCCCCTCAGCAATCTTACTTTAAAAACGACTATTGGAATAGAATTTAAAGACTGTATAGAAGCTAAGGCTAAACATAATTTAAATGTGGTTCTGAAGCAAAGGAAATGATAACCTCTACTTCCAGCTGTGGTTCCTGTCATAAATAGATTAAAAGGATGGTGTCCAACCCCAACGAATAGAAACCATTAATCAGATTTTGCAGTTGATGACACAGTAGTAAGCATCTGTCAGTATATGTCCCCTTATTTTTGCTATTGTTGAACTATTTTTTCCTCTTCATCCCATTGCTCTCTGAATAATAGTTACCCATTATGATATAGCCTTACAATTCCACTTCTATTTATTTTTATAAAGTGAAAATCTTTGAAAAAATACAGCATTGTTATTGTTTTCAAGTTTACATGATGAGTACTACAAATCTCATTCTTTACATATATTGGCATAGAAGTTTTTGGAATCTCTCTCTACTGAGTTACAGAGAGATTTATTTACATAGAAACCAAGAGTGACCTCAACAAATGGAAGAATATTCAATGCTCATGTATTGAAAGATGCAATATAGTAAAGATGTTAGTTCTGCCCAAGGCAATATGTGTGTATATATGTATATGTATATGTATCTATATATAAAAATGATGTCCAGATACAAATAACATCATCCTTCTTCAAAGAATTGAATAAATTGATTATTAACTTCATACAGATAGGCATGAAGCCCAGAATTTGCAGAGAACTGGTCAAAAAGAAGGACAAAGAGGGAGGGCTTGCTCTACCTAACTTTAGCACCTTTATACAGCCACAGTAGTTAAAAAAAAAAAAAGGGATGATACTGCTATAATTTATATTCAGACCAATGGAAAAGAACTGAACACCCAGAAATAAAAATATCAATATACTGACAATTGATTTTTTATAAGGGTCCAAATACTGTCAAACAAGAAGTGGAAACTGTCTTCAATAAGTGGTGCTGGAAAAATATTTTATATCTACTTGTAGAAAAATGAAGCAAGACCCTTACCTCACCCTGTACACAAGAATAAACACCAGGTGGATCACAGACCTTGAGATAAACCCCAAACTAATAGGACCATCAATGAGGGAATTGAGACATAACTGAAAACCTTGGTACAAGAAACACATAGGTTATCAGAAATAGGGAAGAAGACAAATGGGATATACTGAAGATAAAACACCTGTGTACATCAAGAGAATTCACCAAGAGAGTTATAAGAGAGCCCCCAAACTGGGAAAACATCTTTAGCAATGACACATCAGACAAACCTTATTACTAAAATCTACAATACTTTGCAAGCTTACAATAAGAAAAAAATTCTAACTCCTCATTAAGGAGGTGGACAAAGGACTGGAACAGAAGTTTTACGGAGGGCAGAAATCTGAATACCCATGAAACATATGAGAAAATGTTCCCAATCATTAGCCATAAGAGAAATAAAATAGCTGAGCCCCGGTGGTGTAGTGGTTGTGTGCGGGACTGCAGCTCACTGGGATGGAGGTTCGATTCCAGCTCCATGGAGCAAAGGCTGGGCCTCCTACTGCCACCACCTGAGGGCAGTGATGCTCAAAAACAAAAACAAAAGAGAGAGAAATGAGATAATATATGAGATACCACCTAAGATACCCTCAAAGATAGACCAATTCAAAAAATCAGAAAGTAACACCTGTTGGAAGGGCTGTGGGGAGATATAAGCTCTCATCTGTTGGTGGATCTGTAGGTATGTTCAGCCATTATGGAAATCAATTTGGCAATATCTAAAAGAAATGAAAATCGAGTTACCATACTGCACAGCAATCCCCCTACTGGGTATATACCCAGAAGAAGCAAAAAACAAACCATGGCCAGACATCTATACTCCAGTGTTCATCATGGTGTGCAATGAGTTGGAAACAACTGAAATTTCTATCACAGATAAATGGATCAAAACATTGTGGTACAATGGAGTATTACGCATTCCTAGAAAGCAACAATGAACACATGAAGCACATTGCTGCATGGGAAGAACTGGGGGAAGTCATGCTAAGTGAAGTAAGCCAACAACAAAGGGACAAGTACAACATGAGTTCACTGAGGAAAGCTTAAAAAAATGGGGCATAAGGGAAAAGCTGCAATATACATACTTCCCTAGGGTGAAATCCTGCTATTATGGCAGGTATCCAACCCAAACTAGGGATATATACAGGGATATATACCAACTAAATAGGAGGGGGAAAGAAGGAGAAGAAAAATAAGACATGGAGTGGGGGGAGCAGGGCACTAACCCACCCAAGAGGAGAGGGTATTATTTTTATACAAGAAAATGAGAAAGAGACCAGGCTTCAACCCAATACACAAAGACATGAATACAACATATCAGCATGTACCAGGGAATCGATAGAGAAGTCTGCTGGGCTTCTCCCAATCCCAACTGTGTGAACAAGCCCCTGTGTGAACAGCCCTCAGAAGAATGCACTTCAGAGGATAGCATTGGGGTTACAGCTTGGGAAGGGGGGTGCATTAGGTTAGGGCACAAAGGAGAACTGAAAAAAGCTGGAGAGGGAGGGGAGGACATTCTGGCCCACCAAGCCTCAAGGACAATATTCCTGCTTGGAGCAGACAACACAGAGAGGACCATAGATTTGGCCCCACCGAGAGACACATGTTTCTCATTAAATCATAGCACTGTGTGGGACAGCACTGGAGACAGCGTAGGAATTGCGCACAATCTGACCTCATCACACAGGGGTGAAACACGAAGGGCATTCAATAAAGCAGCAAGATGAGCAAAGAGATGAAATCCCCAGGGAATACCAAAAATAGACTTTGGAGACAGAGTGTGGCACTCCATCAGGCTTGACTGGACTCTGGTAAAGGTCCGCAAACAGACCTTGAACTATTTATAGGCTTTTCAATTTCTGTCCATGGCTTTCTTTTTGTTGTTGTTGTTGTTGTTATTGTCTTGTGGGTCTTGACTTCCTTTGTTGTTTTGTTTGGCTTTGCCTGGTTTTTGTGCTTCGTATTAATGTATTTGCATGACTATCTAGATAAGATAGGCAAGATAAATAATTTAGAGGTTGAAAAGAATGGGATCAGTATTTCTGGGGGGATACAGAAAAAGGGAAGGTGAGAGAAAGGAAGGTGGGGAGGGGGCGTGACCAACCCAGGGACATGGGAACAACAAGTGAACTAAAATCAATGGAGAGAAGGGTGTAGGATGCTTAGTGGGGCTTAATCAAGGGCAATGTAATTATGTGGAATTACTAAACCAAATGAAGGCTGAACATGATGATAAGACTAGAGGAAAGAACCAGGAAGCAAAGGGCATTTATAGAGGTCTAAATGCAGGCATGTACACATGCAAATATATGTACAATGAGAGGGGGATAGAACCCTTTAGTCACATCTGTATGTTAAGAATTAAGATTTAAGATGGACATTGGGCCTCAACTCAAGTACTCCCTCAACACAAGAACACTTTGTTCTAGCAATCAGGCGTTCTGTGATGCTCACCTTCTCTACACAATCCCTGAAGACAAAATGAGTGCATAGAAAATGTCGTGAAGAAAATTGATGGTGCCCAGCTATTGAAAAATATAGCATCTGGAGTCTTAAAGTCTTGAAGAAAAGCAAGCACCCATCTCACTGAGAAGTAATAAAGCCCACATGAAGGAAGCATACCAACCTGTGTGATCATGAGGTGTCGATAGGAACATGTATCAGGCATCTAAGATCCAGAACAAAATCATGCTTAATGTGAAGTGGGGGGCTTAGGGTGGAGGCCAAATGCTCATCTGTAAACATTGGACATCACTTCACAGAGAGGTCCCAAGAAAGAGATGTGCCATTAAGGGTACAGTATAGCATTGATGAAAGACACAACTTCCTTCTAGTTCTCTGGTGCTTCCTTCACCCCACTATCCTGACCTCAGTTCTACCTTAAAAATTGGATTAGACTAGAACATGCCCACTGCTACAGATAAGAGCTAGTAACACAGGGAATCCAGGATAGATAAACCCCTCAGGGCCTGCAATGAGAATATAAATACAAAGAGGATTAGTGAAGGTGGGGGGAGAAAAGAAGAATTGATTAAAAGAATAAATCTATAACCCCCTCCCAATGAAACAAACAATGAAAAAGTGGGTTAGGGGCTATGGAGGACAATGTAAGATATAAAAATAATAATCTTTAATTTATCAAGGGTTCATGAGTGAGGATGGGAGGAGGGGGAAGAAATGAGGACTGGATATCAGGGGCTCAAGTAAGAAAAGAATGCTTTGAAAATGATGATGGCAGCATATGTGCAAATGTTTTTGATGAACTGGATGAATATGTGAACTGTGATAAGAGATGAAATAGCCCTGAATAAAAGTATTTGTTTTTTTAAGATTACTGGTGTTTGGAATGTGAAAGCATGGAATTTGAATGTAAAATCTGAGCATGCAAAATAAGAATCAGTAGTTTAGCAAATATTGTCTGTGTGATAGAAGCAAAGTTGGAAACAAAATAAGAGGATATTATGAGACCAATAATTTCTTCTTTGAAAATACCCCTTTTAAAACAACATAAATGGTACAAGTGAACCTTTCTAGATGCAAAGTTCAGTACCCAATATGACTAAATCATTGGGAAATGATGATGAAGAAACTCAATATCATCCATTGAAACCAGCTTCAGGGTTGACATTGGAACAGATCATCTATTGTTCATATGAGAGTAAAAATACAACATTGAGTATATTTCACCCAAGTTTAGACACCATGTCAAGAATAGATTTGATGCATTGGACACTAATAATTGTATATCAGGTGAGCTGTGGGAGGACATCAAGAACAATATACAGGATGAAAGCAAATAGTAATTCAGAATATAGGAAAGATAGAAAAGACCAAAGTGGATGTCAAAAGAGATTCTGAAACATGCTTTGTAAAATAAATGAAAGATGAATGCAAAACTGAACATAAAATTTCAAAGTACAGATCCATAGGACAAAGTAAAGCATTGTAAAAATGTATACAAAGACCTATAGTTTAAAAACTAACAGCTAAGGATACCCTAAGTATGGCTCAAGCTTCAAGATATCCTTTGTTCTATGTCCTCTTTTGAATCTTGCCTGTCAATATACTGCTGCAATAATTTTTGGATTATTTCCAGCAAAATTTTACTCGTATGTGATATCAATAATATTGTTCTTTAATTTGAACTCCCTGTTGGGTAACTACCTTTTTTTATAATGGGTACAAATATGAATCTCTTTCAGTCAGTTGGCCAAGTAACTGTCTTCCATATTTCCTGGCATAGATAAGGAGTACTTCCAGTGCTCCATTAACTTGTTGAAACATTTCAGTTGACGTTCTATCAATTTCTGGAACCTTGTTGTGGGCTCAGGCTTTCAGTACAGCTTAGAAATCTTACTTCAAGATCATCGGTTTTGGCTCATATGCAACCTCTCAGAATCACCCAGTACCAAATAGTTCTTTGGGGTACTCTACATTATCTCCATATTCTTTGGATGATTTCTGCATCATTCAGTAATTTGCTCATAGAATCTTTCAAGATTTCAACTTTAGCCTTACGTTTTTCTTGAACTCTTTCAGTTGAAGATATGCTGAATAAGTTATTTCTCTTTGATTTTTCTAACTCTATGGTATTTTCACATTTCCATATAATATTTAACTTTGTCTTCTTGACTTGCTCTTTGAAATTTTCTGTTCAGAACTTTAGCTTTCTCATTTCTTCCATTTGACTTAACTACTCTACATTAAGGACAAGTGTCAGTCTCTTCTGAAATCTACTGTGATCTTTTTTTTCCTTCCTTTTCTTTTTAATTACCCTTTGTTTATCTGCTTCTTTCTTTCTTTTGTTTCCAACTTCTGTATTATAATCACCAGTAATTGATACATTTCAGACTGAAATGATAGAAATTTCCATTTCTGCATCAGTAGCTTTAGTGATAGTTTCATGCATTTGAATAGTTGTAATGTTTGGAGTTCCTTGTATTTAGATAGGCATAACCTTACTAAAGACAGCATTATACTTCAAGATAGATTTTGAAATATCCTTTTAGATCATGAATGCAATACTATTCTTCTTGATTGTGTCTTTCTCAGATGAGCAAACCAGCCGATACTATGGTGCCATTGTCATTAACAAGAGATTTTTATTATTTCCTTCAGTGTGTATAAACCCTTATCTCTCTTACCCCTTATGCTTTACTAAGCATGATGCTCTTTTTCAGAAGCTGATCTCTCTTGAAAACATGTCCAAAGTATTTGAGAAGAAGTTTTGCCATTCTTGCTTCTAAGGAGAATTCTTGCCATACTTCTTCCAAGGCAGATCTATTTTTCTTTAGATAGTCGTGGTATTGTCTAAATTCTTCATTATCAAGATGTGCTTGGTAAAGTAGATATTATTCTGGGTAAATCAGTGAAAAAGAGGAAGATCTATGACAAGCTGTAGTGTCACTACAACAATAAGCTCACAGTAACCAAGGCGAGGATGGTAAAGAAATGAACAGTGATTCCTTCTGTTGTAAATAAGGTTGTTATGAATCAAAACTAAATCAATTGCATCTAACAACAATAGTTTCCCTCATCACATATATGCCTGAATTATTAATTTAAAATGTACATACACAAATATTTCATATGTTTCCACAAACTTTTTTGTAGCAATCTGTTCCACTCACCCCACCCTTCACTCCCACCTAACCCCAGAATAGTGTGTAGAGAAAGAAGTGGTAGAAAATTTTAGATCAAAATGTAAAGAAGCCCTTGGTTAAAGAATGGTGTGGATGGGAATAAATCTTCCCATTCCACACAGATTAGGCCTCCCTTCACTTTTTCTCACTCCAAAACTCTTATCTATTGGCTATGAACTAGTCATATTCAAGACTGATTTCGGTTTATATAGTTTTTCAAACTGAATCAAGTACATGGTTGTTATTGAGTGCTTCGTTTTAGATGACTTCACCTTGCTTTTTGTTTATTTTACCCCACATTTATCGTGTCCTTTATTTGTTTTATTATTATTTTATTTTTTAGCATGTTTCTGACCATGGCACTAGTGGAGGCACTCTTTGTCCACAAGTGAATCAAGGCCAGCAGATCCTCTCCGAAGACTCCAGCACACCAAAACAAAAGTTGTGTCAGGATGTGACTCTAGTCTCGTTTATTGTGTCCTTTAGTAAATTGTATGTTTTGCCATATGAACAGTTCAAAATGGGTTTAAGATTATCTGGCTAGATAGGCTTTCAGAAAGAGGCCAATTACTAGATTAATCTCTAAATATTAGATATAGGTAACTGAGAATTCTGTGAGACTAGCACTAGATGCTTTAGGGCCAGAAATATTGTCCCACAAAAGATCCTTCTTCCAACCAGTGAAATATATATGCCGAAATGAAACCCATGTGTTCTATCAAATATTGGCCACATCACAAGTGGAACTGCTGTCTAGGGAGTAAGTCGAGCAGATTGAGTCAAGTTCAAGGGAAGAAGAAGGACTGGGGTTAATCCAGAGGCCAATAGGCCAAGATGCTGGCGCCTAAAAAGAGAGTACTATGAGAAGTGCTGTGCTTGTCTCATGAACTTTCCTAATAGCATACATTCTTTTTCACTGTTATCATCTGGATCCTCTTTTCTCATTCGGCCTTTGGCAAGGCCACAGAATAGCAGCAAGACTCCTAGTCCTTACAATTCATTAGTTGCTGACTGCTTCATGGATCTCTGACCCACAATCTTCTTTCCTGTTTCATTCTGCCTGGCTCATCAGTGTCATTCTGGACAAGCTGCCACTGAAGGAAGCTACAGGAAAAAACAGTCTTAGCTATCCATTGTATAACTTGTAGAAACTCGAAATGAGCTTCCCCAATATTTCTGAGCTTCTCTGTGAGGCTATTGCTTTCACGCTCACCCCTGGGTCCACCAAATAGTTCACGATGGTAGTGTTCACTAGTCCATGTACTTAGTTTCTACAAATGTGAAACCCACTCCTTTTTTTCTATTATTGTTTTCCATGCAACAAGCACACCCTTTATAAGAGATTTTTGTGTATATCAGATTACACAGAAAGTTTGGAGAGTTGGCAAGATTTCTATATTACCAGCTCCCACCCACTGTCACCAAGTTGATTGTGACTCGGTGACTCTATAGCATGGAGTGTAACGGCCCCTTTGGGTTTTGAGACTATGGGAAAAGAAAGTCTCATCGTGCTCTCTAGAGTGGTTGGAGATGTCAAATAGCTAATGTTCAGGTCAGTAGCCCAATATGTAAGTTGTTATAGCACCAGAGCTTCTAAGTGACACAGGGGATGTCAACTTGAACATAAGAGATGCCTGTTCCCAAAGTACTTTGAAAATTCCCACAGATACTTTTCCATAGGCATTTTCCCACTAATTAGAAGCCGGAAGGGTTAGGTGTTGACTGACTAGCTCCAAGGTCAGTGGCTTACACCCACCAATAGTATGTGAAAGGAAGTTGAGGGTATCTGCTCCTGTAAAAATTTAGGCTCAGAAACCCTAGTCCAAACCACTATGAGTCAGAATTGACTCAAATACAGCAGGTTTGATTTGAGCATTTTGGAAAAGCCACATCCTAGCATACCATCATCTCCCCTACAACTCATTTTATTCCTTTCTGATTTGTAATAAAATTCTATTTTTGATTAATATCAAGCTGGCTCTCTCAAGGATATAAACTCCACCTCCAAACTCAGCTTTGGAACTTTTAAATATCCAAAATTGGCAGAAACTTTTATGAACTGCATTTGAGCATCTGATTAGAAATCTTAACCAAGAGGCACACCTTATCTCCAGACTCTATCTGTCCCTTGGGTGAGAGTTGAGTTAAAATTTCTCAAGTTTCGATAATGTTTCAAAATGATACAATTTGATTTATATGGAAGAAACCCCTCTTACTGGGCCAAGGCTATTTTTGTGCAAGGGGATTGGGTGTGACAGTGTCAGGGAGCTACTACTGTACTCCCACATAGAGAAAAGCCATTGAAAATTCATGAGGGCATAGTTTCCAGTGTACAGATATGGCACAAGCTCTTATTCAATAGGTAGAAAGTATACTAGTGAAGGAATATGGAGAGTAATGTAATCACATTCTCTCTGCAATGTTTGTAATAAGAAAACGCTAATCATTCCCAAATTATGTATTTCATGATTCTAAGATGAAAATATTTTACCTTCTGATCTGGCATGTATTCCAGCAATCATTGTTAACCAGGTAGTGGTTGTGAAGTAATTGCTCAGTTTGTGCATGCCCAAACATGGATGCACCCTTGAAGTTGTCATTTTCCTGGGATTATGTATATGGGTGATGCTGCACAGGTTGAGTCAAATGCTTTATCTTATTTGCTGAAGATAATTTAAAAACTGTTGCAACAGTACTTCAAATAGGAAATTGTCACAAACTCAAGCCAGATTCAAAACAGGTTGTAGAAGAGGAGTGAGTCAACGTTGCTAGTATTCGGTAGATATTGGTGGAAAGCGGAGACTGTTGGAAAGATGTTTATCTGTGTTCTTGGACTATGATGAGACACTCAACTGTGTGAGTCACAAGAGATTGTAGATAATTTGTTAAAGAAGGGGAATTCCAGAACACTTCATTGTGGTCCTGTGGAACCTGTACATAGATCAAGAGGCAATTGTTTGAACAGAATAAGGTGATATTGCATGGCTTAAAATTATTTCACTTACTAATCTACATGCTCAACAAATAATCCAAAAAGCTGAACTATATGAAGACAAGGCATCAAGATTTGAGGAAGACTCATTAAAAACATGTGATAGTCAGATCACACAATTTTGGTTGCTGACTGTGAAAAAGACCTACAGTATTTATCGGTGAAATTGAACACTACAGCCTTCAATGTGGATGTTATCTTAATATAAAGAATACAAAAATTTTCACAATGGACAAAATATCAGCATCATACTAAATAAAAAAAGATTGAGATTGTTAAGAATTTCATTTTACTTGTATCTACAATCAATGTCCATGGAAGCAATAGTCAAGTGTTGTGCTGCATTGGGTAGATCTCTGGAAAACATCTCTTAAAGTAATCAAAAGTGAATATCTCACAAAAGTGAATATCTAAGGTGTACCTAACCCAAGCCATGATATTTTCTTTTTTTTTTTTTTTCGCCATGATATTTTCAATCACCTCACGTGCATGAGACAGTTGGGCAATGAATAAAGGACACTGAAGAGTTGAGACCTTTGAATTGTAGTATTATGAAGAATATGGAACATACCGTGGACTGTGAGAAGAAACAACAAATCTGTGTTTGAGGAAGTACAGCCAGCACATTCCTGAGCAGCAAGGATGGTGAAACTGTTCTCAACTTGGACCATGTTAAAAAGAAGGGCTAGTCCCTGAAGAAGAGTGTATGCTTGATAAAGTAGACGCTCATTGAAATGGAGGAAACCCTAAAGTAACACAGTGGCTGCAATAAAAGACTCAAACATTGGAAGAATTGTGGGGGTGGTAGAGGACCAGTTAGTGTTTCATTCTGTCACATATGTGGTCTCTATTAATTGGAACTGACTCATTGGCATTTAGTTACCACAACAAAGTGTCTTCACAAAGATGATATTGTGACTTGGCATTGAACTGAAGTAATAGAAAAATCAAAGAAACTGGGAAGTATAATATATGATAAAATGTACAACTAAAACATGTGTAAGAGTCATAAGCAAACCATACTGGAAATTCAGGTCATATCTGGTGAGTGAAGCATATATGTTTCAGAGATGGCTTTAACATTACTATTGATAGCTAACCAGGGTAGAGCAACCTCCCATTGGGAAAAATTGCTTAACAATACTTATATAGAACCCAAGGAGAAAATATGCCCGGTATTTTCTTCCTAACTGGACACTTAAAATTTTTTTCCAACAGAATCTTTGTATGTATGTTTGCATGTGTGAATGCATCCATGTATGTATTTATTTTTAAATCATTGTATTAGGGGCTCTTATAACATTCCATACATCAGTTGTATCTACTTGCATATATATATATATATTGCCATCATCATTTCCAAAACATCTCTATTTGAGTCCTTGGTATAAATTCCTCTTCATCCCATCTTCCCCAACCTTCGTTCACCCATCTTCCCCAACCTTCAGGAATCCTTGATCAATTATATATTATTATTATTTCATATCTTACACTGCTGTCTCCCTTCACCCACATTTCTGTTATTCATCCCCTTTGGGTTTGGGGGCTATGATGGGTTCCATCTTTTGCCCACTTCTGTATTCCCAACTATCACCCTACCCTCGTGATTTTAATACTACCTCTACTGTTCCTGAGGGGTTTGTCTGTCCTGAATTTCATATGTCAGTAACTCTAATCTACATCAATATATGCTTTTTGGTCTAGCCAGATTTGTAAGGTAGAACTGGGTCATGATAGTTGGTTGGGGGGTGGGGGGGCGGGCGGCGCAGAAATATTTAGAAACCAGAGGAATGATGTGTAGTTTGTCAGGGCTATATTACACCTTGGATGAATCATCCCTTGTTTATAACCTTTCTGTCTACAGATTGACTTTGGGGCTCCATTCCAACCCCCCTCATTCGCTTAATTATAGCTGTTTGGTTTTAGATCTTTTGATACCCGATACCTGATCCCATCAACACCTCATGATATCACAAGCTGGGGTGGGATTATTTGTTTGTTTGACTTTAAGACCCCACATGCTATATCTTTTGATAGATGGGCACCCTGCACTCCCTTCACCACATTTGCTTATGCACCTATTTCTTCTTCAGTGGTCATGTTGGGGAAATGAGTATCAGAGAGTGCCAGCTTATCAAAACAGTGTTCTTGTGTTAAGGGAGATCTTGAGTAGAGGCCCATTGGGTAATTGGACACTTTTAACCTACTTTCTGTGACACTTTTGTTGAGCCAGACCATTTGCTCTAGCCTACTACTGGGCCTGTAAAGTGTTGTTTTGAGTCACTCAACATCCTTCATAGGCCACACCAAAAGGATTCAATGTGGAAACCCCACAAAGTGAACTGGGCGTCACCTCAAACTTATCTTTAGCAAAAGTGTGGAATTGACATTTTAGGTATAACTTAAGGCTGAAACACTCTAGTGTGGGAAAAAAAATATGACGACTGCCATCCTAACATAATAGAATTGGTTGTAGTTGGATTTTGGTTCAGATCCCATGTTTTGAGGATGCCCAATGACTGGTGACCTGGGAGGAGAATATTTTTAATGCCCTTCTTGCTTTCTAATGATGTTTTAATCTTAAGAGAATGGTTATGACTTTGTTAAGGAGTGTTAATATAAGTTTTGTCCTAACATCCTCACTCCTTGGGTAAATAGTGTCAGTCACTTTAAGAGTTTATTTTGTTTAAGTCAATAATTCATGTATTGCAGTCTAAAGCTGGCCTGTACTTGTGTAATTTCCTTTTCTCAGTTATGTTTGAAATTTGATTACCATTTGCTAATTAATTCCATTATCAATAAAATCGCTTTTTGCTCCAGGGAGGATGATTTATTCTATTTTCTCTGATAAAACGATAATGGAGTAGTCTAGTTCAGATGAGGTGTTAAGCACTGCCTCCACCGAATGAGAAGTTATGATTCCTTCGGGACTTCATGATTTTGCTCCCATTGCTGGTCCAATGCACTTTCCTCTTGTTTTCCCCTCAGGTTAGTGGGTCAGCCTGGCCACACTCCATGAACTGTACCTTCAGTTTTGTCTTCTGTAGTTCTGTCATTTGGGAGGGAATGTCATGCCTCAAGCTGAGACCGGCCCTAGAGGACCCTCTGTGAACAAGCTACTCTGTGCAGGAACTTCACCCTCAAGGCTTGACACACTCTTCTTTTCCTGTGGAGACATAAATAACACTCTCACCTTGAGTGGATGAGTGCCCTGTTCCCCCGCTGCAGTTGATCACTGAAGCAAATAGGGTGAAGAAGGCTGATGGTGACCGGCTATTAAAAGATGTTGTGCCTGAAGTCTTGAAGGTTTCAGGCTTAAGTCTTAAAAGCAAGTGCCCATCTAGCAGGTAATAAACAAAGCCCACATGGAAGAAGCATACCAACCTGTGTAATCATGAGTTGTTGATAGAAATTACAATCAGAAGTTCAAAAACAAGCAATCAAATTGACATACGGAAGCATAGACAAAATGGAGACCCCCAAACCCCTCTGAAAGATAATGTCCCTCACTTTGATGGGCAGGTTTGTTGTGACAACTTGGCCAATGAACACATGCAAGCTCAATTGAAGGACAGAGATATCAATGACTTCATGACCCCACCCTTGCTCTCTTTCTCTTGGATGTTCAGATCAGTGAGTTGGCTTGTTTGTCCTGTGCCTCGATCTCCAAGCTACGCTATCCACAGGACCCCTAATCTGTGGACTGTGTTGCTGTGAGTTGAGGTTCTTTCAAGCCCTACTTCACCACACTCCTGGAATATACATCTCTTGAGCTGAGGGCAGTTGGTGACCTGCCTTGCTATTTGCTGCTTATGGCCAAATAGCCTGAATTGCTCTACAGAGGACTACTCAGTAGCCCTCAAGACTCAAAGGTCTGCCAGTGTGCTATCTGTCTCACACAAGTGAGTTGCACCAAGCCATTTGTACTGCTTTATAGATTCGTTAACTATTTATTTCTTATGTTAGATATCTTTCTATCTATCTAAATATATAGAGAGAATTATTAGTGTCCTGGTTTTGTTTCTCTAGAGAACCCTGTCTAACACACTCACAGAAGGGACAAACAGGAGGGATGATATATTGAGGGTGAAGTATAATGCAAAACTATTCTCTAGTTCTGTGGTTGTCATGTACCTATGTCAATTTCATGATTGAGATGTAGGGGGCAGTCTAACCTGTTAATCTAGAGATAACCTTTGATTAGTCAATGAGGCCTCTGTGTAGGCATGACTTTCTCCTGATAATTCTGGGAAGTTTTGCGGTATTTCCCTCGTGGATATGAGAGACCATTTTCCCCAGTTATTGGGAGTTGCTCAACAGATGGCAATGTCCAAGGAGCTGAAGGAGCTGGAGGAGAAACCACATGGCCTTACCTTGATGGAACCAGACCTCTGAAGTTGGAGAAGCTACATGGAGATCCTTGCCAGATCTGAGTTGCTTCTACCACCACTGGATACTGTTGATGAACACTGAGCCCTGGATGCAAGGAAACATGGGGAGACCCCTGCCAGCCCTGGGACTCTGCACCCACTGGTTTGTGACTTTGTGAGTTGGAAGGAGATATTATAGACTGGTATCAGGCATATGGGCTAATATAGGCCTTATGACTTTGAACTGGACTGGGTTGGGATGCTTTATCAATGTTCCATTCCTCTTGTATATAAACCTTACCCTTATATCCATATGCATTATGTTTCTCTCTCTAGTCTGCCCAGACTAACATAAGTTCTTTAATATTTTCTCCCCTTACTATTAGGGTCTTTGTTTTACTTCATTTATCCTATTAGATCTGCTTTTACTCATTGGTATAATTAAGATCTTTCGATGCATGACATCTAAGATAGATAAACTCTTCAGAAACAGTAATGGGAGTAATGATTCCCTTAAGATACAGGAAATGGGGATTGGGTGGGGGCCAGGGGGAGAGAACTGATTGCAATGATAACTGCATAATCTCACTTGAAGGAACAAATAACAGACTTATAGGTGAATGGATATTTTAGATGGTGTAAGATATGGCAAAAATATTATGATAAGAGTAGTTCCTGGGGGAGTATAGTGGAGGATAGAGGTGATAAAGGGGAGTTAATATAAAAGAGTTCAAGAAGAAAGACAATGTTTTGAACTGATGGTCACGGCAATTAATTGCACAATTATGCTTGATCTAATTGAATTGTGGCTTATTATAATACCTGTAAGAGCTTCCAATAAAATGATTTTTAAAGACAATGATGTCTCTAGAACCTGAGACACATATAAGCCATAGATCTAGGGATATATTTTTGGCTTGCACTTAATTCTAGCCCCAATCTAAGAACAATTTGTTCTTATGATATAGCCCTGTTTGATGCTCCCTCTTATGAAGTGATCACTGAAGACATGAGTGCGGTAACAAAGTGTGATAAAGAAATGAGATGATGCCTATCTATTAGAAAGAAAAGCATCTGGAATCTGAAAGACTTGTCTTCAACTAAGCAGCCATCCAAGTGAGATATCAACTAAGTCCACATGGAAGAAATACATCAGTTATGTCATTCAATGATTGTAAGTATAAAACCCAAACTCCAGGGTGGGAACAGAATGAGAGCTTAAAGTATGAACACCTGGTCTGCAGAAGGGTATAGATGAGAGAAGGAAGCTCAATATCCAATTGCAAGGTCTCTACATAGATTAAGGATCTGGTGAATCCCCTATGATTATAGTTGAAAGACGATGAACAGACTTACTATCAGACAGAGAGCATTGCAAAGTCAACGATGGCAGATATAGTTAGGCTAAATGTAATACCTTATCATTGATTTCCTTTTTGACTTAGTTTAATGTTGTTTCAGTTTTTAAGTTTTTCAGCTTTATCTTTGATTGAGGTTTTAAGGTTTGTCTAGTTACTGTTTGGGGAAGGTTTGTTTGTTTGCTGTGTATGATTGAGTATAATTGTGTTTTGTTTTGTTGTTTTTCTGTATATGAAATCCAGGATAGTAATCTCTATGGAGACTGTAACTAGATGAGGGCATGGCACCAGAGTTTAGGAAATGAGGAACTAACAACAGTGAAGATGAGGAAAAAAAATGTTTTGAAATTGATTGCTGTGATTTTTGCAAAATTCTTGACATGATTTAGGAATTAGATTGTGTGATATGTGAAGCATATACCAATAAAATTATTTCTAAGTATAAGTATAAAAGAGATTTTCATATTTTAGTGATAGAAAGTTTTATGCTAGCTTGATTGGCAGCAATTTTTCTTTCTTAATGGTTTGTAAAATTATGATACATTTTAAATCCAGTGAAATATAGCCATAATCTAACAGATATCTTTTCACTCATCATCGAAGTAAGGAAGTAAATGGCAAAAACTAGCCAGTATTTTTTATGGAAATTTATTTGAAATACTTATAAACTTTGGTGGAAAAAATAACACCAATCTCTCATTTTTGTTTCTTTCACATTAGAGTACTAGATTCTATATAGCCTATAAAAATATTGTTCCAGATAGCTTTTTCACTTCCCCTTCCCCATTCTTCTAGAGCTCCCATCACAGTGTGTAAAACAGTTCATGAGTGCAAGAGGTATAATAAGAAAAGCATGCAGCAGGTTCTGTGCTCACACAGAAATTAAAGTTGACAACTGACATGCCACCCATTTCCCACTAAATGATAGTGGTGATTTGGAAAAACCCCAGGGATTAAATCCCTGGCATAACATTTTATACCAATTTTAATAGACATGGCATACAAATAACAAATAGATCTCAAACAAATTATTGTAATGCTTCCCTGAGAGTTGCAACCATTGACTCATCCAAACATTAAGTTTATCAAAAGGCAAGAAAAGCACTGTTGCTAGCAACAGCATGTGATAACTCTCCTCACAGCCACAACCCCTCCTCTCACAAGGATGAGAACTGTCCTTTGTTAAAGTGGGTGAGGATAAGTATATATATATATATATATATATATATATATATATATATATATAGCCTTGAGTTCAAGGCTAACAACTTTGTGCCTTAACATCTAAGGATTACTTGCTTTCCCTGTTGGAGCTCATCCTGTGAAGTGCCATGGTCAAAAACCCAACTCCTACACAGTGCATTCAAAACTGCATCTACATATAATATGTTCTCATTTCACTATAAGCTTATTTTTCCCTACCCTGATCAAATGGTAGGGTGGGGGGAACAGCAGCATTATTTTTGCCTTGAAATGAAATGTTACTCTACATGTAGAATATGTTCAATTTTTCACTTCCTTCATTTCTGCAGCTTTCTCTTTCTATGAATCTTTAACATTCAAACATGCCTCCTTTTGTTCTATTTTCCACTCAAGTTTTTCTATAAACCATCCTCCATTCCATTCATTCCCAGAAAGTTAGATGCACATCAGATAAACTATGCCTCTAAATTCCTGATGTTTAATATTGATAGGACTAACTGGGCAAGATAGCATGATGATATCTTTACATGATGAATATGGGAGCAACCTAAGAATAAGAGGGACTTTCCCAAATATGTCAGGGAAAGTGAAATTTAGATAGTCATTTAGTTTAGCGTTCCCTTAGTTCTCTCATTTCCATAAACTATTCTTCAACTTTCCTTGTCCAAGGAAACTGTGTTTTTAAGAGAAAAGGATGCTTGCAATCATTTGTTGTTAAGAGTAAAATTCCTGGGCTGAACCCCGGTGGCGTAGTGGTTGTGCGCGGGACTGCGGCCCACTGGCATGGAGGTTCGATTCCGGCTCCCAGGAGCAAAGGCTGGGCCTCCTACTCCCACCACCAGGGCAGCGATGCCTAAAAAAAAAAAAAAAAGAGTAAAATTCCTTAGGGATAAGAAAAAAATATATACTGAGTGTCTCTAGGTAGAAGGAAAGAGAGGCATGTCACATACTCCTGCATCTGAAGAGTGGCAATACATCGATGTTTTCTAACTTGGGAAGGATATGTATATTTCCACTGCTGGCAGCTTCCTAGGGAGATGGCGGAAGCTCAGGAAAGTGGCCATGCATGACTAGGCTCTGCATCTGGATTTGCAACACTCCTGTGCCCTACATATGGCTCATCAACAAAGAGCCTTTGGACTTCAGGAGACCATGTGAGCTTCAACTGTGATGATGTCTGTGATGATCACAATGGATGTAAACAAATCCCCAGTTAAACAAAGGAAGGGAGTCTAAACAGTGATCCCACTAGCTTGGCCAATGAGTTTTTGTATTTGTTAGTTTGATTTAAAGCAAACAAACAAATCATATTTGGGACCCCTTGGGTAGAAGGCTGCCAGATAGGTAGCTGACACCTGGAGCTCCTGGAGATTGGCGAGTGGGAGAGATTTAGGGATGGGTGGGGCTGCCAAATTGGTTTGCTGACTCCCAAGAAACTCAGAGCCCTCCTCTGAACCAGAAGCAGGCGCAAACCACACTCTGGCACTTCCCACTGACGTGAGCACTCCACACAGACGATGCTGTTTCTTTTGCAGTAGAATTCAGGCTATGGGCGGAGAGGTCCACATTGCATCAGCACCCCCACAAATTGCCAGTCAGTCTTCCCCACCCCAGTGTGCCCGGGATCGGTGGGGACACTCCACACAGGTTCACAAACCACCCCCATCCCCAGAGATTCGTGTCCTAAGTGGAACACCCGACCAGTCCCTCCCCCACTCAGGAGGCCCAGGTGCACCATAAGGCAAACAGAGGCTTCTTTCCCCACCACCTGTCTTTGTGCTGCATGTCAGACAGCCCGCTCCTTGCCAGGCTCCTGGCCCCCAACACCACACACACTCAGAGAGTCTCATACAGCCACCACCCTTAGGAGCCACTATGCTTAGAACCCGCCAGACAACAGACACAAATGTGGCAGATCCTGCTCCACATGGGCAGTAGGGACCCAGCATTAGGAGCTAGCTCAAGGAACATTCCCATTGCCCAGCTGAATCCCGCCCTCCCCTTTGTGTTCTGAGCAAGTGGTGAATCTGCAAGTCAGTGAGGCCTCCCCTCCCATCCTTATACCTCTGAGACATGACCCTAAGCAAGATCAGATTATCCAATCCTTAACCCATCCCCTAAACCCACTCCTGTGGTCTTGGTCAACAGTTTCTATCAGACCCACAATGTGCTCAGCTGCTGCAAACAGTTCCTGAAGAGACCTGAGGGAAGCTGTAACATAAAGCATAAGAGAAGGTGAAGGGAATCACAGCAGGACAAAGGGGAGCCACAACCCCTCAGGGCAGTGGGCTAAAGGCAGCCTACAGAAAATCCAACACCAGCTTCCCAAAGAGAGAGCCAGGGTGCTGAGACACCAAGGGAAATGCCACCTAGTTTTAATAAATCAAACAAAAAGCAGCAAGCTGCTGTCAAGAAAGGGAAACCAAATCCAATGCAAGATGACCAGCTGGACCTAACAGCAGTCATAGAAAATGAGGATGTTGATCAACCACAGAAAGAAATCTTCAGAATGTTGCTAAGACATATACAGGACATGAGTGATATACTACAGAAGAAGGAAGAATCGATAAAAGGGATAAAGGCCATGCAACAAAGGGAAATACATGAACTAAGGAGTGAGCTAACAAAAACTAATAGTAAGCTTTCAGATTTTGCCCAGAGAATGGAGGAGGCATAGAACAGGAACAGTGACCTAGAGGACTAGCAAGTGAAAATTAATAAACATGAGAAAACATCTATCAAGTATATCAGAGAAGCAGAAGAAAATCTCAGAACTTTGTCTGATGTTATGAAAAGAAACAACATTAGAATTATCGGTCTACCAGAGGAAGGTGCATCAGAGAAACCAACATCCAAAATAGTGATGAAATGCTTGGAGGAAAACTTACTAGCTTAATGATTGATAACCAGGAAACCATCCAGGAGTCCAAAAGAACACCAGCTAGAGTGAACCCCAATAAGAAAACACTAAGACGTATAGTTGTTAAACTATTCAATTAAGAAGAAAAGGAGAAAATTATGAAAGCAGATAGGGAAAAACGGACAATCACATATAAAGTCAAATATAAGAATATGCTCGGACCTATCAATAGAAACTATGGAGAAGAGGAAAGAATGGAGCAGCATATTCTGAAAATTGCAGGACAACCATGCAAACCCAAGAATACTCTATCCAGCGAAATTATCTATGAAAATTGATGGAGAAGTGAGGGTCTTCCCAGACATGGAAAATCTCAAAGAATATGCTAAAAGGAACCCAGCCCTACAAAAGACCCTCACCAACCCAGTGATGGCAGAAGAAAAACAATCCCCAAGCACATACAAGTGATTGCCTAATGAAATCAAAAGGATAATTACACAGTACTACAAAGGACTGTACTCCAATGAATTCAACAACTTGGTAGACATGGACAAATTCTTAGAAAAACAATTCCTTCCCAGATTATCCCCAATGGAAGTAAAGAATTTGAACAGACCCATAACAATAGAAGAAATAGACAAGGTTATCAAGGGATTATCAACAAAAAAATAACCTGGACCAGATGACTTTACAGGAGAATTCTACCAAGCATTCAAGGAAGAACTGACACTAATCCTACACAAACTCTTCCAAAACATAGAAAAAGATGGCAAATCCCAAACTCCTTCTATGAAGCTAGTATAACACTGATACTAAAACTGGGCAAGGATCCAACAAGAATAGAGAACTATGAACCAATATTTCTAATGAATATTTATGCAAAAATCCTTAATAAAATTCTGGCTAAAAAGAACACAAAAGTATATAAAACAAATAATTCACCATGGCCAAGTGGGTTTCATACCTAGGATGCAGGGGTGGTTCAACATATGAAAGACCATTAGTGTCATTCACCACATTGACATGAAAAAAAACTATAAGAACCACATGATAATAGCAATAGATGCAGAAAAAAGCATCTGACAACAGCCAACACCATTTCCTGTTTAAGACACTCAGGAAGATAGGAATAGAAGGAAAATTCCTCAAGACAATACAGACTATATATGAAAACCAACCACCAACATGATAGTTAATGGAGAAAAGACAAACACAATCCCACTGAAAAAGGGGACCAGAAAAGGATGTCTCTTGTCCCCACTCTTATTTAATATCATGCTGAAGGTTTTAGCTAACAACATAAGGCAAAGAAAAGACATCAAAGTATTCACCTGGGTAAGGAAGAGGTGAAATTATCATTATTTGCAGATGATATGATTTTATATGTGGAAAACCTCAAAAGCTCCACAAGAGGAGTACTGGAAATAGTAGAGGAGTATGGCAGAGTGGCCGGATTCAAGATCAACAATCAGAAGTTGATTGTACTGCTATACACGTTAGATAAAACCCCAGAAGAGGAGATAAAAAAATAGATATTCATCACAATTACCAAGTAGAAATTGAAATATCTAGGCATATACCTGACTAAAGGAACAAAAGATCTCTGATGAAAATTACAGAACACCATTATAAGAAACCAAGAGTGACTTCAACAAACAGAAGAATATCCCATTCTCATGGATTAGAATACTCAATATAGTAAAGATGTCAGTTCTACCCAAGGCACTATATATGTTTCATGCAATTTTGATACAATTACCCTAATCTTTCTTCAAAGAAATGGAAAAAAATGATTATCGATTTCATATGGAGAGGAAAGAAGTCCAGAATTACCAGAGAACTCCTCAAGAAGAAGGATACTGCTTGAGGGAGGGCTTGCTTTACCTCACTTTAGCGTATACTATGCAGCCACAGTGGTCAAAACAGCATGGTATTGGCAAAATGACAGATACTCAGACCAATGGAAAAGAACTGAAAACCCAGAAATAAAGACATCAGCATAGAGACAACTGATCCTTGATAAGGGCCCAGAAAATATCAAATGGGAACCAGATGTCCTTTTCAACAAGTGGTGATGGAAAAAATGGTAATCCACCTGTAGAAAAATGAAGCAAGACCCTTACCTCACTCCATGCACTAGAATAAACTCAAAGTGGATCACAGACCCCAAACTATTAGGGTCATCAATGAGGGAATTGGGACCAACCTGAGAACACTGGCACAGGGATTACATAGGCTATAGAAATAGGGAAAGGAAAAAACACAGAGGAGGCACAAATAGACAGGTGGGATATGCTGTAGATAAAACACTTGTGTACATTGAAATAATTCACCAAGAGAGTAATAAGAGAGCCGACAGACTGGGAAAACATCTTTAGTGTTTTCAGATAACGGTCTTATTACTAAAATCTACAATACCGTGATAGCTTCCAAAAAGAGCAAAACTAACTGCCCAATGAGGAGGTGGACAAAGGACCTGTACAGAAGTTTCACAGAGACAGAATTCCAAATGGCCAATAAATATATGAGAAAATGTTCCTGATCAGTAACCATAAGAGAAATGCAAATCAAAACAACAATGAGATACCACTTAACACCCTAAAAAATTGAACCAATTCAAAAAAGCAGATAGCAGCAAGTGTTAGAGAGGCTGTGGGGAGAGAAGAACTCTTATCTGTAAGTATGTACAGTCACTATGGAAATCAATTTGGAGATATCTAAAACAGATGAAAATTGAGTTACATATGACCCAGCAATCCCCCTCCTGGGCATATACCCAGAAGAGGCAAGCAACAATCCATGACCAGACATCTGTGCCCCAATGTTCATTACAACACAGTTCACAATCATAAGGAGTTGGAAACAGTCCAAATTTCCATCAACTGATGAGTTGATTAAAAAGCTGTTGTACATACATACAATGGAGTACTATGCATTGCTGAAAAACAGTGATGAATGCATGAAGCACATCACCACATGGGACGAATTGGAGGAAATTATGCTAAGTGAAGTTAGCCAAGTGCAAAAGGAGATGTACTACATGAGTCTGCTGAGGTAAGCTTAATAATAATTTTTTAAAATGCAAAAGGAATATCAGGAAAAGTTACCATATACAGAAAATCCTGGGGGAAGGTCAGACCAAATCCAAGACCAACATATTGTAGCCAACTGGGATGGAGGGGGGGGTGGGGCAGTGGGGCAATATGATGATGATGCATAGAGAGGGAATGGAGTCCTAACCCACCCAAGGGGAGCATATTGTTTATATATCCACAGGGAAAGGGGGAGGGTAGCGAGATATGCCTGACCAGAGCACACGAGAACAAATGAAGGGGGAGAAAGAGAAAATGGAGCCCACTGAGCCTATAGGATAATATTTCCACCCAAAACAGCAGATACACAGAGAGGGTCATATGGTTGGCCCCACTATTGCTTCCCTCACTGACCCAAGACCCTGCAGGGACAACAGTGAAGAAGCAGGATCGGGATTACACCCTGCCTGACCCAACCACACCATGACAAAAAACTAAGGGTGTGCACAGAGCATGGAGTTCCAGATGGAGTGCCAAGGATATACTTTGGGGCCAGAGTTTGGCACCCCATCCAACTCAACCAGGGGACACTCCTGGAGATCAATGAAAAGACTTCAAACTATTTACAAGTTTTTATATTGTTATTATTATTTTTTTTACATATATATGACAATGGGTTTTTTGTTGTTGCTGTTATCATTGTTTTATTTTCTTTGGCTGCTTCACACATGCCTTTGGGTGCATAAGCAAATGTGGTGAAGAAAGTCGATGTTGCCCAGCTCTCAAAAGATATAGTGTCTTGGGTCTTAAAGACTTGAAAGTAAACAAGCGGCCATCTAGCTCAGAAGCAAAAAAGCTCACATGGAAGAAGCACATCAGTATATGTGACTAGGAGGTGTCAAAGTGATCCTCTGTCAGGCATCAAAGAACTAAAAATTGTATCATTCTAAATGAGGAGGAGTACTGAGTGGGGACTTATAGTCCATCCCCTCGCAGAGAGGTTGCATGGAGGTGAGGAGCCAATGTGGCAACAATGAGGTATGCAACTTTCCTCTAGTTCTCAAATGCCTCCTCTGACCCACTATCATGCTCCCAATTCTGCCTTACAAATCCTTTAGACCAGGGGATGTACACTGGAACTGGAAATATGGGGAATTCAGGATAGATGATCCTGTCAGGACCAGTGGTAGGTAGAGTGATACTGTGAGGGTGAAGGGAGGATGGAGTGAAAGGAAGGAACCAATTGCAGGGATCTACATATGACCTCACAGAAGTATGGACATTGGGGAAGTGGGTGAAGGGACACATCGGACAGAGTACAATATGAAAAAGTAACACAATGTGTAAATTATTAAGGATTCATGGGAGAGAGTGTGGAGGGAGGGAAATATGGGGAGCTATTACTGGGGGCCTAAGTGGAGGGAGGATGTTTCAGGGGTGATGATGGCAACAGGTGTGCAAATGTGGTATGCATACAGTTGGCATATGTATTGATCATGATGGGAGTTGTTTGAACCCCCAGTAAAATGATTTATTAAAATACAAGAAAAGAAACAGAAAGAAATTAAAAGACCAGCATGGATGTCAAAACAAACTGACAAAACAAACAAACAAACAAACAGCTGCTACCACAAAAATATTCATAGCACAACTCTATGGCTTAACTATTTTCTGAATGCTTTTAAATGGTATATGGTTTGTGAATTTTAAAACTTCTGGTTACTGCTTGTCTAATTACATATTATATGATTTCCTCAAAAAATTCTTGAAATTATATCTTTTATCCTTTCTTTTAAAATTCAGTAACTAAAATTGTTATGTTGAGGTCTATGAGCCATCTCTAATTAAGTTTTGTAGAGTATCTTTGGTTCCAGCACCATTGTTGAAAATTCTTATCTTTCTTAATTAAATTTCTACAACATTTTGTCAAAAAAATATATATAAATTGTTTTCAAAAGAAATAGGTAACAAGCCTGCCAAACCAGTGGAAACTGGCTTAATTGCATCACTAGGGAGGAGGTATGTTAATACTCTTGTGTTACTAGAGATGATTAATATTTTTAGTAACAAAAGTGACTAAAAGTGACTATTTTTATAAGATCACTATGAGTTGGGACTGACTCAGTGGCAGTGAGGCTTTTTAAGATTTTTGTAGCTAAATAAATTCTTAGTAATGGACTCGGAAATGCTGAATCATAGAAATATTATGTTATTCAGAAAAATGTCTGTTTTCTAAAGATTAGGGACTAACCACCTAATCTCTATTAGATCCTACTATTTAATTGCACAATTGACCCAACAATCTCTAAGAATAAAAGAAACTGGTATTCGAAAAATAGGAGTTGTTGTCATTGGCATTTTGTTGTTTGCGTGGTTTAATTGCGTGTGCATTATTGATTTTTGGAAATGTTATAATTTTGGAAGGTGACATTTGTTGAAAGATCATATAATATAAATATATGATGATTCTGATGTCAACAACATGTGGCAATTTTCCCAGTTAACCAAATTGGGAAGACAATTGAAATAAAAGAGAAAGAGGGGAAAAATGAAAGCATTAAGCTTTAAGAGAGTGTTGACTGTCAAAGTGCAAAATGGATAGCACTTTATTCCTTTGTTTAGTGTACTAGACCAGGTAGACTCGAGAAACAAGTTCAAAAGCATGCATATGTGTATAAGAAAGAGGTTTATATACAAGAGCAGTTGAATACTGGGAAGCTTCCTAGTCCAGTCCAGTCCGAGGTCATAAGTTCAACACTAGCCTATATGTCCGAGACTAATCTATAAGATTTCTTCAGACTCATGAAACGCATGCAATGGCACCAGGACAATCACAGACCAGTGGGTGCAGACATCTAGTGGTGTTGTAAGCGTCACAGCAGGGTTTTCCCCTTGGCGTCTCCAGTTTCCAGGGTTCAAGATCTATCAGCATGCTGTCCTGTGTCTTGTTAGCTGCGATGTGTCCCAGGGAGTGAGTCTTGTCAGTTGACTGTCTCCAAGGGAGAGAACTGAGGGAGAGAGAGAATGTGTCTCTGCCTCCAAGGAGGAAGTACAAGATTTCCCAGAATCCTCAGAGGAGAAGGCAATGCCCACACAGAGGTCTCCTTGGCTATTTCCAGAATGACAGCCTAGAGTCCATCTCTACAGTCTTAATTCTCAAACTGACACCAGATTAGGTGACTGCCACACTTAGTAAGAACACATTAAAGCAAATCCATAATGTGTGAGTGAAAGCCGGCATAGTACTTACAATGAACACTTTTTCAGAAGAGGGTCTCTCTATTCTTTCATGTATTCATTTACTGGATGAGGGACTAGGCAGAAGATGGTTAAGAACACAGCCCTTGTAATCAGACTTCATTCCAGAGTTTGAATCTGACTCAACTCCTTATTACTTATATGACTTTTGGCTAATAATTTGCCACTTCTGTGTCTTGATTCCATTTATCTTTGAAGTTAGGAGGAAAATAATATGTACTTTAACTGAACAAATATGTGTTAGCATGTAGGAAAGCCCTAGTATAGGAAGGCTTAAATGTGTATAAGTATGTATTCATTAAATATATTCACTCAGCAAACCTTTATTTAGCATTGTAAGGTTTGAGCCACTTCTTTGAGAATTATAAGGACGCATGTTAGAACATGTATAACATGGAGTTTTGGTTTTTTTAAAATGAGAAACTGAGACTGCATACAGGTCTGAAATGACTACTTTAAAAGAATTTTGAAAGTAGTCTTAGCAAAGACACAAATATGAATAGCATTATACCATAGAGCTTCTAGGACTCCAATATAAAAGGCTTCTGGCTTCTATTTTTTGTAAGAAAATAAAACATTTTCTACTGGCTGGCTAGTTTCCATTGTTACAGAAGTTGGATATAAAACACAGTGGACTGATGCTATTTTGCAGGAACAAATTCTTTTAGAAAGATCAGTGCAAAGCTCGTTCCTATGAAATGGAGGTTAAAGATGTCCCAAATGCCCAACTTTTCCAAATTGCTCTATCACTCACCACCTTTAACACAACTGTCCTCCCTCTCCTCAGCACTCTGCTTCCTGTCTTTGTCTATGGGTTCGGTAGTTCATTGAAGCATCTCACAGAACTCACAAACCACCAGTGATAGGGTCACCAGGTTTGGTCAATCCCAAATCCATGGGTCATATGTTTGGAGGCCTCTTCTGACTCAGATGGCCAAAAAGACCAACAGGCTCAAAGGAAAGGTCAGGAAATCAGACTTCAACTCAAAAGGCGGAGGAAGCCAATGAATTATGTCCATCTTGCAAGGGCAGTTCTATGCTGTCCTTCTGGGTCGGTATGAGTGAAATCTTAGCTTTTCTTTTAGCAGCCAAGTTTGTTAGTCCTTTGTACTCCCAGGAACTAATTGTTACTGAAAAAGCATCAAAGTTGATTCCAGTTTAAATGAAATGGTCTTACTGCCCTGTTTCACATAATAAAAAATATATCTTCTCCCCCACCCCCACCCCCAGCCGGAACCCAGCATTATAAAATTGCTAGGGCAAGTTTCATACTGTTGAATTTCATGCATACCAGAAAGGAGGGATTTTTTTTCCCTTAAAAATAGGCCAGTGTAACCTGAAGACAACAGAATACATCATTACCACAGTTCATTTCCACTAGAGAAAAGATAAATAGATATATAAACCAAAACCTCACAAAGCCAAATAAATTGCAAGGGAGAAAGTTTAAAAATAAGCACAAAAATATATAAAGGAAGGGCAGAAACATATTTGAGAGATGCGTTTTTAATGAAAATTGAGGAAATGCCTTCCTTTTCTGAACTATCCATTCTTACTGAGAGATGACAACAGAGAAGGGTGCATTTCAGGACCGTCTGGCTCTTGCTTGGGTCAATTGAAACTCGATGAGTTTCAATTATATTTTCCTGATAGACATGAACACTGCGAATTTGTTCTCCCTGGGAAGCCTGGTACCTCTTCCAGTAAGCCAGAAGTTGCACTTTCAAATATGTCTCAAAGCAATTATCTCTCCTTTTTGCACCCTGGGTACCCCAACCGACATTAGCATTAGAATGGAATGGGGATTTCCTTCTTTGTGCAACCTCACCCCCAATCGTGCTTCCTCAACATAGAGACACCTGAAAAGCACACCCTGATATCCCAAAGCAATTTGAAGAAGACAATGTTGAAATATGTAAGAAGCTTTTACTTTATTTAAAAAGCTATGTGATGGTACCATGGTTAAGCATCTGGCTGCTAATTGCAAGGTTGGGGGGTTCAAACCCATTGAACAGCCGAAAAGACTTGTGGAGGCAGTCTGTTCTAGTAAGGACGTCAGCCTCAAAACCCTGCCACAACCCAGCCTCTAGGATTCCTATGAGTCTAGACCATGGCAAAAGAAAAATACAGCCCTATTAAAAAGCTCAATTGGGAATTGAAAATTGTGATGAATTGGACTCTGATTATATATGTCTCTTGAGGCAGATTTCTTGATTTTCATGTTGCATCACCCAAGGTATAGCTATCTGGAGCCAGAGTGATTCAGATTCAAATTCTAGACCTAAAACTTGCTAGCGACGTGTCATTAGAGAAGTTGCTTAACCATGCTGACCCTCAGGTTTTTCTTTTTTCTTTTACTTTCTTTTATTTTATTTATCTATTTATTTATTTTGACCCTCAGGTTTTTCATATGAAAACATGAGAGTAATGTTAATTCACTTATAGGAACATCATTTAAGAACTAAGCAAGATGATGCACATAGCCCAGTGTCCAAAGAATAAATTATAATAATCAAGTAGGATAGTAGTTATTTATTCTCCAAACAGTCACAAAATTCCTTTTTCCTCCCCCAAATGATAAAGCATAAAATTTTACTGAAATTTTAACTGATCCTCTCTGGGCTCATAACAAAAGTGCAAGACAAAAGAGACTCTTCACTGACTTTCTAATGTATTTATTGACTCTATAAGCACTCACTGCTAGATGTGTTCACTCAGTTATTGCTATTGAATTTATTTGACACAGAGTGACTGTACAGGACAGAAAACTGTTCCTGTGGGTTTCTAGATTAACTCCTTGCAGGAGTAGACAGTGTCATCTTTTTCCTGTGGAGTGACTGGTGGTTTTGAACGGTTGACTTATAGGTGCACAACCCACTAGACCACTGGAATTCATGCTAGATGCTTTAGCAAGTGGATAATACTTATGGTAAGCTTGTAGTCTCTGACATCCTCATAAAATTTTAAAATGATACATAGCAATGCAAATTTAAATGTCAACAGGGAAAATATTGAATGGAAGTGGTGAAGCGTCCAGAAGTGGGAGAGCAGATGTAAGGAGAAGCACAGAAAGGAATTTACACCAAGCGCAATGAGCACAGCAGATTACCACAATCATAATTAATTTCCACTGGGATATAAATATATAATTTTATTAAAAATCCCAACAAAACCAAACAGATTGCAACAGGGAAGTCTTAAAGACAGGTGGAAAAATATAAAAAGGAACTAAAAGGAAGTAAAAGACACCAATATGTGTAAGATTACCCCAGAGTGCTGGGAATGTGGCAGAACTTGGGTAGTTTTGGGGGAGAGCAGGAGAACTAATAGCACAGGCAGAGATAGTCCTTGACTGGGAATTCCAGCCAACTTGAGTTTAGGAAGGGAAGTTTTACAAGGATATGAAGTGGTATTCCATAAGAAAACATTTCTCAAAGGACAGAATGAAGAAGTAGAAAATAGTGCATATTAGGGGAGGAAATTGATGAAATCAGTTTTGTTCCTGTAGGATCTGCATTTTTGAGCAAGAACCAGCACAATCTTTGAGCTAATAAGTTATTGGTGTATTACTTTTAAAATACAGTTCTTCACATTCCCTTTCAATATTTCTTTCTGACTCTTTAATTTTTCCCCTAATTTTTCATGAATTTGTTTCATGATTCATAAAGCTACCAGGGACATGGACCTATTTTTACTTCTTTCTTAATACACTCCTTTCCCCATATTTAAATTGTTAGCAGTTGAAGTTATTGTGGTTTTCTAAGACACAAAACCATTCCACAGGAAAAACATGTTAAACCTCATTGTGAAATAAACATGAATAGTTTTCTATCCAGTCATCATTCTCCAAAATATCCCTGTTATAACTAGATGAAGAAATATTTTTATTTGTCAAGGATGTCACTAACTAATAAATTTTCTAAATGATCCATGTGACTTTTTTTCTGTTGCACTTATTACTGACCCTTGTGTTGAAAAGAATTGCTTGTCCACTTTATAGGACTTTCTATGGTTTAACTGAAAGTTGATACCTAAGGATGTGGTCAATTCCAGGCATGATTGGTGTCTAAGGGCCACGGTCTCTGTCTCATTTCTATCAGCTCAGTAAATCTGGTCTTTTGTATTTTGATTTTTTTAATTAAAAGTCATTTTATTAGGGGCTCATAAATCGTTTTTCACAATACATAAATAAACATACTGTGCCAAGCATGTTCGCATGCTATTATCATTATCCAAGCATTCACCTTTTCCCTTGAGCCTTTGGTATCGACTTTTCCATCCCTTCCCCTCTTCCCCTGCTCTCCCTTCCCCATAAAATCTCAATACTTTATGCATTATTATTGTTCTGTCATATCTTACACTGCCCGACCTCTCCCCCAACCCACTCCTTTGAAGCTTCAAATAGGAGCTTATGTGTATATCCTTGCAGTTGGTTCCGTCTCTCTACCCTACCTTCTCTCCACCCTTCCAGCAGCTCCAATCTAACCACTGGCCCGAAGGGGCTCATTCACCTTGGTTTCCCCATATCTCCAGCTCCTCTCTTTACTAGTGTGACTTCTCCAGTCCATCTGGATTTGTAAGGTAGAGTTGGGACCATGATGGTTGGGGGTGGGGAGGAAGGCTTCAGGAATGAGAGGAAACTTGTATGCATCATTGCTGCCCGCCTACATCTTGAGTGGTCTATCTCCTCCCCGTGCCTAGTAAAGGGGTGACCAATTACCCACCAGTGGGCCTTAGGTCTCCAAGCTGTCCTTCCCTTCATTTGAGAAGAGGTGACACCCACACAGAAGAAGTACAACAGCCAGCATGGCCACACGGTGGTGAAAGGTCTGGCAATAGACATCAAATGGAGGGGAGGGGGGACACACATATCGCTGTGTGCCCACATCCCCAAGGCTCCCACTGAGGACATGTGGGAGCATGAGAAGAGTGGTGAAGAAAGCTGATGGTGCCCAGTGTGGCAGTCATGTGCTTATGTTAATTTTATGATTGAAATGTAGGGGTGGAGTCTAGCCTGTTAATCTGGAGATAGCCATTGAGTAGCCGATGAGGCCTCTGTGTGGGGATGGCTTCTGGGAAATCTCACCATATTTCCCTCATGAAGATGAGAAGGTATCTTCCCCAGTTGTTGAGAGTTAGTCTTAGAAATGATGAATCATGGACAAGATGGCAGCATCTGAGAAGCTGGAGGAGCCAGTGGAGAAACCACATGGCTTTGCCCAGATGGAGCCAGACCTCTGAAGCTGGGGCGGCCACATGGACACCTCTGCCAGCGAAGAGTTACTTCTGCTGTTGATGGACCCTGAGCCCTGGAAGTGAGAAGTCATTTGGAGACCCCTGCCAGCACCGGGATTCTAGGCCCACTGACCTGTGACTTCGTGAGTTGGAAGGAGACTTTATAGACAGATTTCGGGCTTATGGGTTAATATCAGACTTATGACTTTGGTGGTGGGAGTAGGAGGCCCAGCCCCACTGCTGGAATTGAACCTCCGTCCCCGTGGGCCGCAGTCCCGCGCACAACCACTACGTCACCGGGGCTCAGCCCCAGACTTATGACTTTGAACTGGACTTGGCTGGGATGTTTTCTCAATGGCCTGTTCGTATTGTATATAAACTCTTTCCTTATATCGATTAGCATGTCTATGAATTTGTTTCTCTAGCCTACCCGGATTAACACACCCAGCTATCAAAAGATAGAGCATCTGGGGTCTTAAAGGCTTGAGCATAAACAAACAGCCATCTAGCTCAGGAACAACAAAGTCCACCACAAAATAAGCTCACTTGCCTGTGTGATCATGAGGTGCTGAAACAATCAGATATCAGGCAGCAAAGAACAAAAATCAAAATCAGTGGTCCAGTTGACTCCCGATATCGCTGAAGACAAATGGATACAGAGGCAAGCAAAGTAGGAGAAACGATGGTGCCCAGCTGCCAAATGATTGAATGTCTGGAGTCTCAAAGACTTGAAGATAATCGAGTCGCCATTCAGCGCAGAAACAGCAAAGCCCACATGGAAGGAGCACACCAGCCTGTGTGATTGAGAGGGCCAAAGGGAGCAGGTATCGAGCATCGAAGAACAAGAATCACATCATTATGTATTCTGATTTTTTCTCTTATATTTATCGCTCTCTCTATGCAATACTTTCTACCGAGAAAGTGATCAGAACTGTTGTGGGTGGTGGAAGCTGGACACCATCTAGTTCTAGTCTCTAGGGTTGTAAGGGCTGTTATTTGCATGGTCGGTTAATCCTTTGGACTAGTTTTTTCCTGAGTCTGTGTTTCTCCACTCTTCTTTTGCCCGGGATGAGAAGAGACCAAGTGTTATCTCTGAAAGAGCTGCTTACCAGCTTTGAAGACCCCATTCATTACTCCCCCAAGCAGGGTGCTGAACATTGTTTTTGCAAACATGCCCACTGGCCTAATTGTCCCTCGATGCTGTGTCCTATGTACTCAAGTCCAGTGTTTCATTGCCTCAAGGTGTTTGGTGAGAGCTAAGTTGTCAGAACTTTGTCCCCTATTTACTCTATAATATCCTGTGATAGAGTTACAACACACAAATATAAACGTAGAAGTATCATCTGCCAAATTCCTCAAAACCATCATAAGTTTAGGCTCCCTCAAACCTCAGAAGGTCAGAAAGGACATGAAAGAACCCAGGGAGAAGGGGAAGAGCACTGTTACAATGTCACAAAGCACATGTAAATTGTTGAATGGAAAGCTACTATGCTCTGAAATTTTAAAAGTACAATAACTACCGCTGTTTATTTGGACATGAAGCCAGGCTAGATTCTGTACTATGAACTTAACTAGAAACTCAGCTCACTGTGCAAAAATACTGAACTCCATTAGAATTCGACATACAACTAAATCAGAGCCAACGCGATCGCAAATAAAAACAACAACAACTGGGTCAAAGGTCAGGATGAACACTGCTTTAGAATTTGGCACGGCAAAGAAGGAAGTGAGGGATTTTTTTAAAGCAAATCCGTTCGCTATAATAGACCAGCGATGAATTAGCAGTATTCCTAGGAACTTCTTCCCAGAGAATATCAGCTAGTTTAGGTATCCAATATGTGTCTCTAAAAAAAAATTCCACTACTGTTGGGTCTCTCTTCAGGGGAAAAGAAAAAAGTTTCCTCTCTGTTGGCAAGGTCTTATGGTCCTTTGATTGTTGCACCCAGGATCATTTTCTCTCCTTACTGCTTTTGGCATTTTAAAATTGTCTTTCTCCCTAGTCTGTGTCTGTGGTTTCCCCTCCCCCACCCCGATCATCTTTTTACCATTTCATATGTTTTATTCCTGCTCCCAGGTGTGTGTGACCAAGCTCCTCCTTCAGGCCATCTGATCCACTGATTCATCAAGTCCTGATATCCTCCTCCTCGCCCTCCCATTTACCCAGTGTGAGTCAAGCTCTCTAACTCTGGATTAGTGTCTAATTTGATCTGCGGAGTTCTGAAGATATTAGGTAATGTTAGACCCATCTCCGACCCCATGGAATTGTATTTAATATCTCTCCACTGTTTTCTACCATGCCAAAGCTCAATGTATAATAAAGATGAATAAATCATTTTTCCAACTGTAACAAGATCATCGTATTTTAATTATTGAGCCAGAAAAATCTTTCCTCAGAGCAGATGTTGAACCTAGGTCATTTGGGAAAACACCAGGCAAGCTCACCAATATAGAATGACTGAAAAATGGCCTGTGCGAAAAGATCCTTTTACAGAATTTTAAGCAGGAATTCTGTAATTAAATGGTAATGATACTATCATTTGTGTATTTACTTATTTAATAGTATTTAGAGATACTTTAAAATGATCAGACAAAAATGCATGAGCATTATCTTAATTATTTCTCATTTAAGTTCTTTTTATCATAACTAACCGTACTAACAATCAGATTTGATTCTTATCTGTCTATAATTATAAATGAAACCATTTCAATTCTGAGTTACTCAGCCTTGGAACCAAGTAAAGCATCAGGATTATGGGCAAAGAGAAACTTTTTCACCCTAATAATATAGATAGGGCAGACCTCTAAAATACTTAGGAGTATACATACAAATTCATTTCATTATTATAGGAGTACAGTGAGTATTTATTTAGCTCATTCAAAGACTTTTCACCCAGAAAGAAAGAAATTTATTTCTAAAACTAAGCTACACTTATGACATCTATATTTTTTCAGTACATACTTTAGCAAATAATTTTATTCTGATGCTACTGTGGTAATTTTATAGATGTCTAATCTACAAAGTTGATAAACCATTTTAGTAATGTTCAAAACAATCTTAACATGTGTTTATTACACTTGAAATGTGCCCAGATGAAACTCAGAAATCAATACTATTACTCCTCAACTATGTGTACAATGGCTCTGGAATACGTTTTAAAATGCTTTAGGAAATTTGAAACATTTCACACATCCAGTTCTGATTCGAGATACTTTTATATAAGAAACATATGCACATGACTTATACTTATTAAGGGCATTGGAAAAGAAATGTTCTGATTAAGGTCCCCAGAGATAAAAATAAGCAAAATGTTTCCCCTCCTCAGGACACATTCCTTGGTGTCTCTCTTAGTCCTCTGCTGTCTCCTTCCCACCCCACACCGATTGTAAATGAGTGTGCTTGCACACAAACAGCCTTCATTGCTGTGCTGAAAGAGCAGTGGAACAATGGAGCAAGGTTGAAACAGGACAAAAAGGAGGTAATACCAAGTCAAGAAAGGGCTCAAATTGTCCTGATAGAAGTAGTATTGTAGAAGTGTAAGTGCAAAGAGAAACACATGAGGCCCAATCTGGTTTTCACTGCTTTGTGTGGGGTGGGGGTGGGGGGTGAGTGTAGTTCTTTTCATACTGGATTTATGTCTAATGTATGCTGTCATTGTGGGTAGCTCTCTTGAATTTTTGTTATTTGCTTTTCAGTATTCAAAGCAGTGTATGTATGAACTTACAGTTTCAACACGTATAATAAGGGCTTCTAGGGGTATTGGGAAGGGGTTAAAGAGGAGCTGATCCCAAAGAGTTCAAGAAGAAAAAACTGTTTTGAAACTGATTGTAGGAGCAATTGTACAATACTGCTTAATATGACTGAACTATGGAATCATATGATATCTGTATTAGTTCCCAATAAAAAGAATTTGAGGAATAAAAGAAAAAGAAAGAAAAAGGATGTGGAGAAAAGACGGAAGCTGCTGGGAGCTGTTTTAAAAAGAGTAAAGAACAAATATAAATGGCACGTAATAAAATGTTGAGGAAAGTAATTGATTGATATGGAAGCTGATGAAAACAAGAGAAGAACGTATAAAGGTATAATTTATGGGAAAAGTAAGGAATTAGAAAAGTTAAGAATACCAAATCTCTTGAAAGGAAAGAGAAAAATTTTGAAGAAAAAGATGTTAGTGGAAAGATGGGGTTTAGCAGTTCAAAACCCAGAAATAAAAGCTTACAAAAAATATTAAAGCACTGTGTCTTGTGCAAGACTGAAAAAGATTCTCTGGTATAGTTTTAAAAATGCTCAATGACAAATAAAACCTGCAACTTTTGAGTTACACTCTGATATGAATAATTCTGTGGTTATACAAAGGCCACTAAACTACTTGGTGATTTAGTTTCATTGTTCATAACGTGGATGAGGACAGCCAGTTTTAAAGATCATTTCGACATCAAAAATGAAAATGAATTAAACTGAAGGAAGTGATAAGTAGAAATATTTTGGGGGGGCATCACTGCCCTCTGGTGGTGGGAGTAGGAGGCCCAGCCTTTACTCCTGTGGAGCTGGAATTGAACTTCCATCCCAGTGGGCTGCAGTCCTGCGCACAACCACTATGCCACTGGGGCTCAGCCCTAGTAGAACGTTTCTAAGAAGGAAGGTTCTCAGTTTCTGATGGATTTTATTGAGTTTATGTCTTTTTATTCAAATTTGGAACACATTTGAAAAGTATTTTAAGATGTTCTTAGATGCCCTTTGCACCCTTGCATAGTGAGTGCAGTTATCCTTGCATACACACAGATAGATGTAGACATATGACTGCATTTTCTTGGCATTAGTCTCTCTTTCTACTATGTGTACTTTAACCTCCAGAGAGCCGTTTTCTCCCCTTGACCATGTGCACAGGATCAAGATTAACCATGAGGTCATTTTCAAGTTCAGAGTTAGAGGGGGAGGTGTGTAGCACATTGAAGAGGTGCACGGTTCCTTAACTGTAGATAAAATAATCACAGATTGAAGGTAGGTAAAGATTGATAAGGAGCCAGGATGAACATGAGGGAAAGCCAAGTTGAAGGAGTCATGGTGCACTCGGGTGTATATTTGTAAGTCTTCCAAGAACTTGATTAGCTTCTAAAATGAAGGGCTTCTTTTCTAATGTAAAAAAAAAAGCATTGCTGTATCTCTTCTTTATGAATGTATGGTTGTCCTTAAAACAGGTTTTAAACTGGATTTTAGTGAGCAGAATTACCTAAATCATTGTATCCCTGATTACTACCAATAGTAGCAGATGAGATTCACTTTGGGTTTTACTAGAAGCAGAATTTAATATCTTGTCATCGGCAGAAGATGTTTCAGTAGGGGTCTCTTAAGAGGGGGTGGTGGAGGGAACAGTGAGAGAAATGTTTCAAAGGAGTCTTAAAATGACCCTCTGGGTTCCAAGGGAGTTGGAACATCATCTTGCTGGCCTTAAAATTTCCTCCCCCTCTAATTACCTTTCCTCTTTAGACAATTTTATTGTGGTCCACCAAAGGAAACCCAGACCATATTGTGTTTTAAATATCCATTCAGCATCTTTGTTTGGTGAGGGGTTGCAAGGCCAGCCACCATCCCTGGAGAGCCTTTCCCTAATGGCCTCTCAAGTGGCAATGCCTTCAAGCCTTTCGGGTGTATGTAGTGTGGTTCTCTCTTAGTTTACTCCTGCAGTTTCTGATGTAGCCAGAGAGCTATGAAAGCTTAGTCTGTTTTATTCTGCAGTCTAGTTTTGGACCTAGGAAATAAAAGCTTTGCCTAGGAGACACAGGACCTGTTTCTGTACTGGGGTGGAGGGAAAGAAAAATTCTCTTCCTGTAGAAGCAATGGAAAGGCTGCCATCCCCAACTCTTTCAGAGTATGCTTGTCAGATTTCTTGCTAATGTGCTTTCTTCCAGTGTGGACAGAAGCTTTTATAGGAAATAAGAATCTGAGTCCAAGCACATAATTTAAGCTGAGAAAATGTGTGTCATGAGGACTCTGTGTCAGGTCTCTTGGGGACCTTCTTAGACTTAAACATGTGTGTAGTTATAGATCAATGATGTGCCTCAACTCATCAACACTAGAGGTTTCAATCTAGCCACTCGTTCACATTGACCACAATTTGACCTATATAAAGTGCATTGAGTTAGAATTTTAAAATATGTGCTTATCTCTATGGAATAAAAACAATATTGTTTACTGACTCGGAGGAATTTGCCGACTGTCGAGGAAAATAAAAGCCTGTGGCTCATAATTTAAATTAAAATGTAGATCCATAAAGAAAGGGAGCTCCCGAGTGTATTTTGGGAAGGTAGATGGCCAGAAAATCATAATGTTTAGTTTTTTTGTAAAGAAATTCATCTTAGTTTGTTTTGAAACAGGAAGAAAACGAAGAATCTCAAGAGATAGTTTAATCATTTTTCCCCCATGGCATTTCAAGTTGTATTTAAGCAGTCACCTAATTTGGCACTGTTTTACATATTACTATAGAAAACAAAATCCTAGAAGAGGGAGATTCTTCTCCAAAATAAGAACAACCAAGCAAAAAAAACAAAGTGCCAGTGACTTCTGATAAACATATGAATCTCTGAATTTTATCTGGAAAAAGAGAGAATCTAAATACTGCCCACTCCCTGGAGTGGTAGCATGAGAGTTGAACGAGATCATTCAGACAAATAATTTAGCACCATGCCAGGCATGTGATAAGTACTCAAAAATATGACATATAACGTTGTTATAATTTTTATTTCATGTTATCAATTTGTTTCATAACCTGAGACTACACTAGCTTTAACAACAGAAATGAGAAAAAAAATCTCTGACTTGATATGAAGAATTTCCAAGTCTCAAGGAGTCCCTGATATTGGCTGCTAATTGAAAGGTTTGAGTTTCAATCTCTTTCAGAAACACCTATAAAGAAAATTCTGGTGAATCTACTGCCAAAAAATCAACCGTTGAAAACTCTGTGGTGGACATTTGTGCTCTGATACATATGAGTTTTCTTTGATGGCAATTTTCACTTTTTATCCAAGTAACTCTCTACTTCCCCCTGACATACTGTTCTCATGCCCCTACTTGAACCCCTCCCTCCGTAGCTCTCACCACACCATCCACGTGTTTATTCATGTAGTTCCCTTCTTCAGAGAAGGGATCAGCCTGCCTAAAGCTTAACCACAGGATTCAAACATCCAAGACTAGGTGTCAAAATGAGTGTTTTCAGATGAAGAAGACTACTGCTGTTCACTTTTAGTTACAAATTTTTGGAGAAAAATGATCTCCTAAATGAGCTTTAGATTTAGAAGAAGCTCTTGGGAAGAAAGGATGCTAAGGGGATTTATGAAGGAATTAATGTAGAAAGGAATGTTGGGTATCATGGCATCCTTGGCACTCCAGTTTGGAGTTTCCAATGGAGCCAAGAACAGTCATACATGTGTTTACCAAGTGCCCCAGGTGATTCTTCCCAGGAAGCCTTGAAATGCACTGGGAGAAGAAGGCCAGTAAGGGTTGGGGATAGACAGAGAATTGGTCCAAGACTTGAAGATTAGAAAGGCTAGGAATTTTACTGTGGTGTGGTGGGCAATGAAGGAACAATTATAACCAGAAGGATCATGAACTCCACCTACTGTCATACTTTCTGCTTGTCAGCTCACATGGTGAGCAGAAGTTGTTTTTGTATATTTTATAAATACAAATGCTAACAATAAGGTATAATCATTTGCATATTCAATTTGTAGACATTAAAAATGCTATAATAGTCAATACTGGCAGGGATAATTTTCCACATTGCAGCTACAACATAAATTAAAACAACATCCCTGAAAAGCAATTTATTAATACAAGGAACCATTAAAATCTTATTTCCTTGGACCCAGTACTCCCACTTCCAGCAACCTCATCTAAAATGGAAAACAAGCCAACCAGTTGAAGCCACATTATAACAGTGTTTTTATTAGCAAAAAGCTATGCAAGCTTTTATATGCTAAATATGTAGCCATGGGAAAAACCACCTAATATATAACATTAAATGAAAAAGGCATGTCTAAATCTCTGTATTTATAAACATTTGAAAAATTTAAGAACCAGAAAGATCTGGAAAAAAATATCAAGATCACGACTTGTATTTCTGAAGGTACTTTCAGTTTTTATTTCTCTCTTTTCTCTAAAATTTCTATAAGATTACTTTATTCCCTAGTTTAAAATAAAAGTATGAACTAATTTTATTTTATCATCAGGTTACATGCTAATTTATTTATTATCTCTGATAATAATAATAATAATAATAATAATAATAATAATTCAAGTTCCATTTTAAAATAGCTAAAAATCAGCATGATACTTTTTAGCATTTCATATCATGTAGTTCAAATGGAAATAGAAATAAAATTGAGAAATCTGAAAATGTTGGCTAACATTGTTATGGAGACAAATTATGAAAGAAATGGACACTGTTGGAGCTCTGGCTAGATCTAAAATTGCTTGCACAATGACACTATGATCAGCTATAGCAAAGACTTCGTTTGAAGGTTTTTGGTTTACTTGGGGGTAACTATCTCCCTTTGCTCCTCAGGAGAAGGAGAGGATTGCTTACATTGATAGAGATGTACAGTCTGGGAAGCTATGAGTTGGAATCAATTAGATGACATTAGGTTTTTGCTTTTATCATTTATTATCACATAGTAATAAAGTAAATGTTCTTTTCTATGTCTGAACAGTAGGACACTCTTGGTGATTCCATACCTTTCTTCCTGAATACCTTTATTCTTGACATGTTAGCCTACAATGTTTTAGAAATGCTCACATGTTGAAGAATCAGTCATCGAATCCCATACATCCAAACATTTACCTCTTGACTGATTATCACTGTTGCTCCAACTGTTCGGTCCATCTGAATTAGGGGTGGGAATGAGGAGACGTCCATTTCTTAAAATCTTCAGGAGATTGTTTTTACCATTGTTGTGGTAGAAATTGACTGCTAGGCATTGACAGTTTTACCTAGGAATAAAGATGTTAAAAAATGTCAAGTGGAAGAAAATATTTAGATTTGTCTCAGCAGTCATGTTGAAAACAATTTTGTCCTCAGGAGTTTCTCCAACAAGGCAGCAGCCTTCCCCTCCTTCATCTCACAGGGCTCACCTTTATGTAAGGGTCTAGCAATACCTTCAGTACATTATCAGCATTATGGAATTCTGCAGGTAACATTTATTGGAAGGCTCTTTTACCTTCTTTGTATAGTTTTTCTGTACATTCATATTTTTCCTTTCATAGATGACATTTATCTTAAATTCCAAGATAAGTATGAAGGGGAATGAGTACATTTGTAAAATATGATTTATATGGATGATTTCATGAATACATATGATTTTGAAAAAAAATGCAAAGTGGTATTGACAGGAAATCTGACTAGCTGGTGGGAAGGTTTTGACAGTAGAAAGTGCACGGGCTCCAGTAGCCAGCAAACTGAATGCAAAATCTTGTATGGCCACTTCTCTCTGTGTGATCCAGGAAAAGTGACGTCACCACCCTGGATCTTTCTTAAATCGAGTTAGTAGTTAAACCTATACTGCAATCTTCTGGGACAAAATAAATCCTGTGGTATATAGTTAATGCTCTGAAATTAATCAGCTTTTTAAGTAGAAGGTCTCAAATAATGAATACCTTCTGTGACACTTCTGAGGCCTTTGCCCTGGTGAGCATGCTCATCCTTTTGCTTCTTGGGCCTCACACTATCCATATTGTTCTCTTGTCTTTCTGGATAATCCTTCTCAATCTGTCACGTCCCTTGTGCTGATGATCCTAACCATTGGGGTTCTTTGGAGGACCAAATTTAGTTCTAATTTCACTGTATCTGTTTAGAGAGTGCCCTCGTGCCACTGATTTGCTTGAACTCCCAAAGGCTAATGATCTTCACATTGGCATCTTCAACCCTGAGCTTCAAAGGTGAACATCAACCACCTGGCAGCCTTTGGCTTTCCTACAAAGACATTGGAGACCGAGTGTTCAAATGTGCGCCTCCATATGCTCCCACACTGAGACCCCATGTGGGGCTCCTCTCTCTTTGAGAAAAACATCATTTGAAAAGCTGCCCAGGCTAGAAATCTAGGTATCATTTTTGAAATCTCCCTTTCCAATTGGTCATGAAGACTTGTCAATTCAACCTCTGACATTGTTATCAAATACCACTATTCTCCATCCTATGGCTGTTAATCTAGGTCAAGCCCCTGCTATCTCTCACCTGGGTGTTTTTTTTTTTTTGGGGGGGGGGGCATCACTGCTCTCTGGTGGTGGGAGTAGGAGGCCCAGCCCCACTGCTGGAATTGAACCTCCGTCCCAGTGGGCCGCAGTCCCGCGCACAACCACTACGCCACCAGGACTCAGCCCTCACCTGGGTTTTAACAGCAGTCCTCTACTCCTCTTTCTAAGTGTCCACACAAAACCCTTACCCCCTGGAGTCTGCATAATCTGTCTGAAATGAAAACTCTAAGCATCTTGAATTCCTCACTAAAACCCTTAGACAGCGTCGCAATTTCTTTGGGTCTACAAAGTGCTCAATGAGCCGCTGACGCCCACTCTCCTCTGCAGCTGCTTGCTTTTTCTCCATCACATTCTGTGGCCACAATGATTTCTGTTGGTTCCCATTATCATGTCCCCTTATGTCTAAGGAATTCCACCCAGATTCCTCGCTTTCTTTTCCATGCTGTCTTCCTCTCTCTTTCTCTCTGTCTCTCAAAACACAGATAACACTTACACCCTGTGTACAATTGCTCACGTCTCATCTCTTCAATGTAAAGGCAATTTCATTTGAGAAGCATTCTTGATCTTCCTAGATGCCCTTGCTCTGTGTTCACACAGCTAATTGTACTTCCCTTATTTGAACTTGGCATCTGTACTTTGCCTTATCTCCACTAGACTGTAACATCCTGTTAGGGGGAATTGACCTGTACATCATTTTATTTTTGCTTAACAACAAAAACCAAATTATTTTGTGTTTAGGTAACCAGATTGGCTGACTGAATACTAAAACTCTCATCTAAATTGTTGTTAATCGTGGTATTGTTTGAGAATCCTTTGTAGGTAGGAAAAGAACAACAACCAGTAATGTAATTTACAAAGCTAGAATTCCAGGAGAATGAAGGATTTTCTAATCAAGCAGTTGGCATACGTTTTCTGTAACATACCAGATTTTGTGGGCCTTAAGAACCAGGACCCCAAGTGATGCAGTGGTTACTCATTGACCTGATAGCCACAAGGTCAGCAGTTTGAAACCACCAGCTATTTTGTAGGAGGAAGATGAGCTTTTCTACTCCCAAGAGAGTCAAAGTCTCAGAAAGCCACAGGGGGAGCTCTACCCAGTCCTAGGTCATTTCAGTCGTACCTGAATCAATGGCCAGTAATCAATGGCATAAGACTTCTTCTGCAGCAATTCAATTCTGTCAGTGCAGCACAAAGACAGCTATTGATAACATATGGGTGGAATCTGTATCCCAATGCAGCATTATCTACAAGGGCACAGTCTTGATTTGCCCATCACTGCCCCATTGTTTGCCAACTCCTATTCTAAACGAATGTGGAAGTATTTTAGACAGTAATATGTTTCATCTTTACAAATATTTTCGTAGAAAAGATGCTGTAGGTACATGGTGGGGAAATTAGTGTTATCAAAAGACGTTGGTGTCTTCTTTTAACTAAAATTCCTGCAAGTCTTGCACGTTGGGAAGTTAGCATGCATTAAGAAAAGATCCCAGTGAAATTTAAGACATTCAATATTTTTTGTGTGTTTTTTTGGGGGGGGGGCATCACTGGACATTCAATAATTTTTTAATATAATTGTTTAATACTTTCAGTTGTATTTCAGATGATTAGAATAGCTGCATTTTTCAGCAGGCTTTAATGTGTGAATCAAATGTGATGATGCCTTATAAATAATATAGCAGATCTAATCTGGAAAAAAATAGGTGTGAATCAAAGGAGCTACAAAATCCAAATGGGAAACTTAGCAAGTGTGTTTTGCTGTCATTTTGGAACAGCAATGGATTAGCACACGCTTCTCCTATTCCACTTGGCCATCACCCACTAAATGAGAATAACACATTTTACATCAGAAGAGAAGGGCCAAAATATTGAGGACTTCTTTTATTACATCAATACTAACCTCGTGGTCTCCGTCATGCAGCCTTTTATTGTTCCTTGCAAAGCGATTTTATCCAGAGTACACTACCTATAAACGTAAAGGGCAAACAGCCATCAGTGTAGAAAAGTTATACACAGAAATGTCCCAATTAACTTAGATCCTTGAATCTGTCCACATTAGTAGCCAATTAGCTTTTTTTTAAGTTTAAAAAAAAACATGATAAAAGAAAGAAAATTACCTTTGACTAAAACAAAACCAAAAACCCTGAGTCTACACTTTATGTTCAGTCTAAAATCAAGGACGCACTTTTAACCTTTCACCTCCTGACTCTGCTGTGGAAGGATCAGAATGGCCGCCAAATAGAAACACTTCCAAGCGAATGGGATTTTTTTATTGGTTTTCAGTATAGGATGTTGAAGCACTTTATTGTCCAAAAGTAATTATATTTATTTAAGACTGTTACTAGAGGAGGGAAAAAAATATCCTATGGGCCATTTTAAAGTTTCAATATAACTTTGTATGAAATATTTTAAAAAACCATATTTATCGTCACCTTCTTTGCCTTTAATAATCCTTTTGGTTCACCAGTCGCATAAACAATGTTTATTCTACCTATTTACACGTGTTTAAATTCCTTATTGTACAAAACATCAATGAAAACAAGAGCAGCATCAACAAGTTAGATTTGAAAAGACTCAAGTTTCACAGACTTAAAAATACTACACTCTTTTTCTGTCCACCAATCATTACTCATTCTCATTCTTTCCTGAGTATGCTAGAAGTAGATGCAGCCAGATTCGATCTTCTTTTCAGCTACTACCTTGTCTTTTTAAAAAATATATCTGAATATCAACGCTTTTATGGTACTTTTCATTTTGTATAGGAACTGCTTGCTGTCTTGGTGTCCTGTGTTGCTCGGTGCCCTTGAGTTCACCCTAACGCATAAAGGCTACAAGAGAACAAAGTGCAGCTCTGTCCTTTCCGTGTTCACCATCTTGGTTATGGACCCACTGCGGCAGCCACTGTGTTCGTCCATCTCTTCAAGAGTCTCCCTCTTTTTCATTGGCCCTCCACTTCTTCCTCCAGGGACTATTCTTTCCTGATAATATTTCCCAAGGATGCCAAGAAGCATTTTGATTAAGCTTCCTCGGAGACAGATCTGTTTGTTCTTCCTGCTGTCATGGTACAGTCAATATCCTTTGCCAACACCATAATTCATATGCATCAACCTCTTTCTAGTCTTCCTTATCCGTTGTCCAGCTTTCATGCTTATATTGCTGTTCTTGTTGTTAGCGATTCTCAAATTCTGAGTCTCATACACAGCAGAATGGAACACTGCCCTGTCGTATACTATCCTGACAATCATGGTTCTATTTGAGCCCCATTTTACAGCTACTGTGTCAATCCATTTCCTCAACAACACTTTTTTTCTCTTTTAGATTGCCCTTCCACTTTACCAAGTATGACGTCCTTTTATAGGGGTTTTTCCCTTCTGATAACACTCTTGACGTATGTGAGATGAAGTCTTACATTTCTGTTCTTCTGGCAGTCTGTGGCATTTCAATAGTCATCAACAACATCCTAATTGAAATGCATCCATTCTTCTGCAGTTTTTCATAGTCATTGCCCAATTTCACATGCGTGTAAGGCGAGTGAAGACACTGCGGCATGGATCAGGAGTATCTTAGTCTTCAAAGTGGAATCCATGCCCTTCTCTGCTTCAGAGAAATCTTGTGCAGCAGACTTACCTAATGCAATACAGCATTTGATTTCTTCACTGCTCCTTCCATGGGCATTGCCTCTGGAATAAAACAAAATGGAATTCTTTTAAAAAATCCATCTTTTTTCCATTTGTCATAATGTTGACGCTTGGTCTAGTTATGAGAATTTTGGTTTTCTTTACATTGAATTTCAATCCATACTGAAGGCTAGTTCATGATTTTCTCCCAGCAATTGCCTCAAGTTCTCTTCACTTTCAGGAAGCAACACTGTGTCATTTGCATATCTCAAGTTGTTAATAGGCCAGTCTATGTCATTTGCATATCTCAAGTTGTTAACGGGCCAGCCTCTATCAATTCTGATGTCACACGCTTCTTTTTAAAATTCAGCTTTTCTGATTATTTGCTCCGCATACAGATTGAATAGGTACGGTGAGAGGAGACAACTCTGGAGGATATCTTATCCTGAATTAAAGTCATGAGGTAGCTCTATGTTCTTTTCATATGTCTGGTTCTTGGTCCATGTATATGTTCTACATGAGCCCAATTAAATATTTTGAAATTTCAACTTTTGAAATGTTATCTCTAGTGGCTTAGTGTCCACATAGGTGCTACATCCTGCATCCATTTATTACTTATCTTCAACAATATTTTACTTCAGTATGATACTAAAGATATTGCTTGATAATTTTTGAATTCTACTCAGTCACTTTTCTTTGAATGCACAAAGTATATATGTCTTACAATAGGTTGACAAGATGTATTCCAAATGTCTTAGCATTGACTAGTCATTGTCTCCAGTGCTGGGTCAGTTTTCTGAAACATTTAAATTGATATTCCATAAATTTCTAGAGCCCATTATTTTTTTGCTGATGATTTTAATGATGTTTGGACTTCTTTCTTCCGTATCATTGCTATTTGATCATACCTCTTGAAATTGTTAGATGCCAACTATTCCCTTAGGGTACACTGTGTATTCCTTCTAATTTCTTCAGATGCTTCCTGCACCATTTGATATTTTGCTCAAAGAATTATTCAGTTGTAAAGCTCAAGGACTGAATATTTTATTCAGTTCTTTTATCATGATATATGAGGAGATACGACCCTTCCCCCCAAACCTGGAATTTTGGGATAAAGCTGTGTATTTTTTTTTTTTTTACAAAGCAATCTTATCACTTTAAAATTCTCTCCATTATGTTTAAAACATTGTCAACACTGCCATTCCATTCTTGGAGACATTTTTCAGACTAGTCTGTTTGGATGGCTGATGGCACCTCCCCTGTTTTTTTTCCACCTCTTCTACCTTGTCAAATCACTGTCCTTTCATGTTCGTCTTCATCCACAGAAGCAAAAAGAAGTTGCCTGGAGTGAGGCCAGGTGAATAAAATGTATGGGCTAAGAGAGGCAGGATGCTTTTTGCCAAAAATTGGTACATTGAGATGGCTGGCTGAGCAGATACATTGTCATTGTGGCAAAACTAGTCCCTCATTTGCCAAAAATCTGATTTTTTTCACTGCCCACTGTTATGCAATCTTTTCAGAACATGAACAGCCTGACCTGGTAGAGCAGACTCCAAAGGCACTGTGAGTGGACATTTTTGTCTGTTCAGGAAGTTTATAAACGTCCAAAATGAGGGTTGCCATTCTTTGACATTTATTTTTTGAAACCAGAAAGCCACGCTTACACTTGAGTTTTTCCCTCTGTGCTGTCCTTTTAAGCTGTGTTCAATATCACAACAATTTCTGTGCCATTTTTCCCAAGCAGGAAACAAATTTTCACAGCTGTATACTATTCTCTTAAACTGACCATCACAAAAAATAAGGTTCCAGCCAAAGTGCTTTTAAGAAAGCATTCCAGGGAGTAGGAAGAGAAGGGGAGGAGGAGAGGAACCAATTGCAATGATGGATGTACAACGTCCCCACTGCCTTCTATGGAAATGAACAACAGAAATGTGGAGGAAAGGAGACAGTGGATGGTGAAAAATATAAAAATTAAAATAATTTATAAAGTATCAAAGGTTATAAAGTGGGAAAGAGGGGAGAAGAGGAAAGAGAAACTGATATCATGGACTCAAGTAGCAAGAAATTATTTGGAAAATGATGATAGCAGTATATGTGCAAATGTGCTTGATACAATTGATGTATGGATTGTTAAAAGAACTACAGGAGTCCCTAACAAAATTATTTTTAAAATAAAATTTTGAAAAAAGAAAGAATTCACTCTGACCAGAGAGAATCTTCCAAGCTGGGTGCACTCACTTGAAAGAGTTGCTTAAGATGCTCGTCTACTGGGAAAAGTGCATACTATGAAAGCTCTGCTCCACTCAGCACAATTCTGGTTTTTGTGGAGTACCCCCTGTTATATTGCGAGTGTGTGATTTCTTTTTGGCTTTCTAACTCCAGGCCATTATACATTTTATGGTATTACTGTATTTTGTATTCTTCAACTGCCTTTTGAAATTTTCTTCTTTTAAAAAAACTTTGAGTTAATTCATACAGCATATCATTCCATAGATCAATCACATCAAGTAATATTGTATAATTGGTACCATAATGAGTTTCCAAATTTTCTTTCCCTTCCTGGACTCCTTGACATCTGTTCAGCTATTTTATGCTATCATTTCATCCATTTGCCTTACCCTGCCTGCTTTCAAGAACAAGTTTCAGAGTCTTGTCTAATAACCACTTGGATCTTTTTCTTATCTTTTTAATGATCTGTTTTCTTTATTTATGATATTTTTGATGTTATCCCACAACTCATCTGATCTTTTATTACTGCGATTTAATGTATCTTATCTGTTCTTCAGATGGTCTCTAAGTGTAGGTGATATGTACTGGAGACCTTATTTTGGCTCTTAGGGACTTATTTTATTTTTGTTCAATTTTATCCTGAACTTCCATATAAGCAATTGATAGTCCATTCTGCATTCTACTACTAGCCTTCTTTTGACTGATGATATTGCACTTTCTTATCATAATTTCCCACAGATGTATTCAATTTGATTCCCATCCCTCCATATGGTGAGGTTCACCTGTATAAACATCATATATATTGTTAGAAAATGGTATTTCCAATGAAGATGCCATAGGTCTTTAAAAATTCTATCATTCTATCTTCAACCTCATATTTATTATCAAGCCTGTATTTTCTAAATGTTGATCTTAATCACTTCCAACACCCATATTCCAATCACCAGTATTTAGCCATGTATCGTAATTATATTGTTTATAAATTTCAAATAAAAAAACTGATAAAGTTCTTCAATCTCTTCATTACTAACTTTAGAGGTTGGCATGTAAATTTGAATAGTAGTTGTCTCGAACAGTCTTCCTTGTAGACATGTAGATATTTTATTATCACTTATGAGTTATACTTTTAATGATAAATGCAGCACTATTGCTCTTGAAGTTTTTGTTATTGGTATAATAGACCATATGATTCAAAATGACTAATTCTAAACCATTTCAGTTCACTAATGTCTAGGATATCAATTTTTATGCATTCCACTTCATTTTTTGACAACTTGCAAATTTCCACAATTCATACTTCATGCATTTTATGTTCTGATTATGAATGGATTTTGGCCGATGCATTTTCCCCATTTTATGTCATGCTTCATTACCAGGTGAAGCTTCTGAAAGCTTTGCTCTACCCATGTTATTAAGGTTGAATCTTTGATAAGGAGGCAGCACTTCTCCGGTCATATTTGGGGTGACCTTTAACCTGACAACTGGAATCTACCTGTATGGAGCAAAGAAGACTAAAGAAATGGCAAATGCAATACTATTCCTCTTGAAGTCTTAAAGAAAACGCATGAACAATTAGTCCAATGGACTAGTGGATCATGTGAACCCAAGACTCTCCAACTCTGAAACCAGAAGGAACAGATGATGCTTGACTACCACTACCAATTGAAACTTTCTGAAACTTGTCACATTAGAAAGCTCTTGATAGAGTGGGACATGAATGTGGAACAAAAATCAAAATTACTAAAAAATCCAGGTTTACTGTTTGGACATAGACTAATAGAACATGGAAGACAATGACTCTAATCATTCTTCGGCGCCAGAAATGAACTCATCCATATAGTTCATTTTCCAGTCCAACAAACAACAAATAGGTCTATAGCATGAACAATAACCTATGTAAATACACATTTCTTAGATTAATCAATCATTTGAGATCAAAAGGTAGTAATTGCCCAAGAAAAAAACTCAGAAGAGGGCTGGTGGAAGGAAGAAAGAAAGAATAAAAGAACAAATACAGAAAATACAGAAAAAATAGGATAAGGGATATTAATTTTTGGAGATTTCAATGACTAGCACAAAACAAAATATAGATATAAATTATTGAATGGGAGCTAATTTGTTCTGTAAATCCAAACTAATTCACAATTAAAAGTTTAAAAATAATTTCTAAAAAGAAATGCTAAAAAGTAGTGTAGCAATGATTAGAACACAGGATCAGAAACTAAGTCAATGCTATCTTTTTCTTTTTTATTATTATTAAATCATTTTATACAACTCTTATCACATTCCACATATACATCCATTGTGTGAAACACTTTTGTACATTTGTCATTGCTCTCTTAATACCTGACCGCTGCCCTATGCTATCTGGATAAAGCTAGACAAGGCCTGCTGTGAACGCTTAGGAACAAGAGATGTTGCCAGGGTCGTATGTGCTCAGGGTATGGTTTCTGTTAGTAGGAATCCTGGAATTGCACGTTAGTCACACTAGCAAAATGCTCATCACTCTGTTCTGGAATAGACAAGCAGTCCTTGAAGACCCAGAAGTGACATATCTCTGCCATAGTGGGATACTCTTTGTAAGACCACCTGCTGAGTTCCTATTTCTTGATATTTTCCACACACACACACAACTGGAAGTAAAAATCTCACTTCCTTCAGAGAAAATCTGACTTCTCACCCACAGGACTGTGGTCTTCTGCTTTGACCCCATCAAGGCAATGGCAAATCTCAATATCCCGAAACAGAACTCTTCTGAGGCCCTGGGGGAATTGTCCTTAAACAATAACACATGTTGGGCATTATAGGACAGTCCTGTTTGAGTTTTGCCCCGCCTGGCTGATGCTTTTTGTTATAGTGACTTTTCCTACATGAAGTAAAGGTTATGCCTGCACAGACCTCCTATAGCTTTATCAGTCTCAATTTCCTGGCGCTTGTCAGCAACTACTCAAACAAGAACACACACAAACGCACACACACATGCAAACACATACACAGGCAATAGTACTAGGGCCCATCGCAACTTTGCATGACCCTGTGAACTTAAAGTATCGTGGCTCTCTGGTGGCATAGGGAATACTCATTGGATTGCACAGTCTGAAATCACCAGCCAGTCCTTGGAAGGAAGATGAGGCTTTCTATCCCCGTAAAGAGTTACAATCCCAGACACTCGCAGGGGCAGGTCATTATGAGTTGACATCAGCTCATTGACGATGAAATTGGGTTTTTTGTTTGTTTGCTATACTAGATGTATATGGATACTATACTGTATTTTTATTAGCATTCTATAATGTATGTGTACCTACTCTATAGTCATTTCTCTCCTTTATTTGTATATATGTATGTACAAATATGCACATATATATATACACCTTCAAGTTAAGTAAAAAAGCATTGTTAAAAAATCATAGACACCTTTATTAAACAAAAACATTAAAACATGAAGCTATTGCTTTGTTTGTATAAGAATTCATATATATAGATACACACATATACACATACAGTCAAGTGACCAAGCAAATTTTAGCCAGCTATTTCATTTTAATTACTTAAAAGTTTTACCATATTTTTTGAACCATAGAACATACCTGACCATAAGACACTCCCAGTTGTTAGAGCAGGAAAATCAGAAAAAAAATTCCCAAACAAATAGTACCAGTATAGTAAAATATTCTGGTGTACCACACCTTCAGACCATTAGATGCACCCTCTTTTTCTCTCACTTTTTTTTTGGGTGGGGGGAATGTGTCTTATGGTCCAAGAAATACAGTATATTCTCACGATGGGTATTGCAAGTGACTGATTTGTATGAAGGACTGTTTTAGATTACAAGATCAGTCATAAAGTAGAATTCTTGGACAGCTAACAATTAACTAGGGAATATGGATATCAAAAATAGAAGAACCTCCTCCATGGTAGACATTGGTGGAATGACTTCCCGCCTTCTCTCACTCTGGGGTTATCTGATTCCTTAGATTGATTTGTAATTTAATTTTTCTACAGAGATTCCTAAAGTGTCCCTGGTGAGAAGTTAACTGCTTCTTTATGTCTTCTAAATTTATATGTATGTCTTAAAGTTTTGGGTTCCTGGAGTCCTTTGCTACAACATGATAATCAAAACACTGTAAGTTTCTCACGTCTCAGTTTCTAACAGATAGTGAGAAAAATTGTAAAGATATTTTTCTTAGTCTTTGCCTATCTTTTTACTCATAGATTGCAAATGTAATCTGAGTGATTTTACACATCCCATAACATAGTATAATTCTTGAAAATATTCAGTCCTTTACATAAATATAAATCTCCAGTAGACCCACATTCATTACTTTTGCTTCTATTTTTATTTTCAAAGTATCTATTTGCATCTTTGTAAAACACCTGATCTAGATTCTGGACACAGCCCTAAAACTGAGTTATAAGCAATGAAGTATCCTCAGAGCAATTGCATGAGTTGTAATTCAATAATGATGTGATACCTAACATTCTAAATTTGCCATTTTTTATTTGTCCATTAATAATGAAACAATTAAGTATCTGTGTGTTCACTATCATGTATATATATATATATAAAATAGTCTTCCTAATATATATATACATATATATAACTATTTTATGTAGCTCATGGGACATTTGATCATGTTTGAATCCTTCTCTAACTCAAAGGTGCTTCCTTCCAAAAAGTTATATTCCTCTTTGTACTCTGGTGACTTTTTTTCCTGGGTATTTAGAAGATAATGGGGATTGTATAGGGAAAAAACGGGTTTATTGTTGAGCATTAACCACCCTCTGTCAGTCAGATTCCTTGATCTTGGTAGTTGCATAAAGAAAATAAAACTTTATGACACATTATTTTCCTGTGAAGAAGGTAGAAAAAGCAATGACATTGTTGGGGGAGAACAAGGTCTTAATTGTTTCGCAATGGCAATGCTTATTGGGAAAAAGTCTATACATTAATAAAAAGAAACCTTATTCAATGTTGTTAGGTGTAATTTGATCTGTTTTGACTCTTATCAGCCCTATGAACCCGTTGTTGAAGCCACTATATCACTCCATCTCCTTGATGGTTTTCCTTTCTTTAGTTGACTCTCCACTTCAGTAAAATGACCTTCCCCATGGACTGATCCCTCCTTATGCTTGTCTAAAGTATGTGAGCAATCTCTCCAGACTCACCTTGAAGGAGTGTTCTGGCTCACTTTATTCCAAAGTCTATTTGTTCTGGCAGTACTTTCAATATTCTTCACCCACACTGTATTTGAGTTACATCAATTCTTTCTTTTTGGGTCTTCCTTATTCCTTGCCTAGGTTTTTAATGCTTATGACATCATTGAAAATGCTTTGGCTCTGGTCAAGTATATCTTAGTCTTCAAGGTGACATCTTTGCTTTTTTGTACTTTCAAGGGCTCTTTTTGCAGGCAATTTACCTAATGAATTCATTGTTTGATTTGTTTACTGCTGTTTACATGAGTACTGATTGTGGCTCCAAGTAAAATGAAATCCTTAACAAGTTCATTGTTTTCTCCATTTATCATAATGTTGCTTATTATCCCTTTTTGAGGACTGAGATTTCTTTATGTTGAGGTATAATCCATAATGAAGGTGGTAGAGTTTGATGTTCATTAATAAGTGCTTCATATTATCATCACTTTCAGCAGATAAGGTTATGTTACATGCATATTGCAGGTTGTTAATAATCTTTTTTCAATTACGATATTACATTCTCAATAAGGTCAAGCTTTTCAAATTATTTGTTTACCAAACAGTTCAAAAACTATGCATAAAAGACACAACCCTGAAGTCAAACTTTCTAGATTTTAAACCACTCAGTATCCCCTTATTCTGGTTAAATGATGACTATTGTTCTATGTACAGTGCTCTGGATTTCATATTCTTCCCAATGTTATCCAATGTATTTATGATCCACGTAAACAACTGTAATAAAACTCAAGAAATCATCTTCCTTATATTCCCTGCTTTAGACCAAATCCATCTAAAGTTTGCAATAATATCTTTCATTTCACATCCATCTGAATTCAGCTTGAATTTCTGGCAACTCCCTTTCAATTTACTGCTCTCACCATTTAAAAATTACATCTAGCAAATATTTACTTGTGTGTGATATTAGTGATATTGTTTTATAATTTCCACATACTGCTGGTGCTACCTTTCTTTAGAATGGTCACAAAGACAGAGCTCTTACGTCAATCGACCAGGTAACTGGTATGGAAATTTCTTGGCACCGAGCAGTCAGTAAGCATTTCAAGTGTTGCAATTGTTAGTTCAACTATTTCAACCAGAAATTTGTCAGTTCCTAAAATTTTGGTTGTTGACAAATGCCTTCACTGCCACTTTCATTTCTTCATTTCCAAAAGTTTTTGAATATATGCTACCTCTTGGGATGGCTAACAAAGAAAGATTAGACTTTCTCAATAATGCTAAGCTTAGTTTTTGGTTTGGAGATGGTCAAACTTTGAAGAATTCTTTTTCAGACAGTGACTTTGTTTATTCTTCTATCTTCCTTTAATACTTCCTTTCCTTCAATATCTTGACCATATAGTTCTTCAAAATTCAACTTTTAGCTTCGTTTAGTTTGTTTCTTCAGTTCTTTTAGCTTGAGAAATACTTGTTTTACCCTTTCTGTTTTCTCTGTCATGGTACATTTTGCTATCAAGCTTTATGTTCTCTAGCCACCTTTTGGGAGCTCCTGTCCAGTTTATACTCAATAATTTCTTCAATTCACATTAGTTTACTCAACATTCATGAGCAAGATTCAGTCTCTTCTGACATTCATATTTGTATTTTCTTTCTTTTCTGTGCTTTTAAGGATCTTTTGCTTTATTCATGTATGATATCCTTGATGTTCTCCAATGATTCATCTGATGGTCATTGGTTTTCAATGCATCAAATAAATTCTTGAAATGGTCTATAATTCAGGTGGGCTATATTCAAGGTCATGCTTTGGTTCTCATGAACTGGTTTTAATTTTCTTTAGTTGAAAATTGGAGTTGCATTTAAGCAGTTGATGATCTGTTCTGCAATAAGCTCCTGGCCTTGTTCAACTTCTTCATTGCTTCTTCCCATAGATGTAATCAATTTGAAAAACATATGTTCCACCTAGCAAAGTTTGCATGTATAGTAGACATTTGTGAGGTTAAAAATGGTATTTCTGAAGAAGTTGTTGGTCTTGCAAAATTCTATGGTGTAATCTCTGGCACTTTCTACCATCAAGGTCATATTTTCTAATGGCATATCTCTATTCTTTATTCCAACTGTCTCATTGTAATCATCAGTAATTATAAATGCATGTTAATTGCATATTTGTTCAATTTCATGTTTCCAATGTTACTAAAAATTTCAGGTTCTTCATCCTTGGTATGATTATTATTGTTATTGTTATTGTTTGTTACCACCCAGTTGATTCTTACTCATAATGACCTTATATGCACAATAGAACAAAACACTGCCCCATCCTATACCATCCTCACAGTTGTTTCTATGTTTCAATCAATTGTTGCAGCCACAGTGTCAATTCATCTCTTTGGGGAACTTCCTGATCCTCTACTTTACCAAACCTGATGCCCTTCTCCAGGAACTGGTCTCTTCTGACAGCATGTTCAAATATGTAAGGCTCCATCTCTCCATCCTTACCTCTAAGGAGCACTCTGGCCACACTTTTCTCAAGACAGGTTTGTTTGTCCTTTTAGGGATCCATAGGACATTCAATATTATTCCTTAATACCACAATTCAAATTCATTGATTCTTCGTAGATCTTCCTTAGTCAAAATTCAACTTTCGCACTCATATAAGACAGTGTGAAATATCATTGCTTTGGCTAGGTACACCTTAGTCCTCAAAGTAAAATCTTTGCTTTTCAATCGTTTAGAGAAGTCTTGTACAGCAGATAAACTTCATGTAGCATGTCTTTTGAGCTCTTGACTGTTGCCTCCATGAGCATTGATTGTAGATCCAACAAAAAAAATCTTTGATAACTTTATTAATTTCTCCATTTATCATGATGTTATTGGTTTGGTTGTGAAGGTTTTATTTTTCTTTACATTGGATAGTAATTCACACTGACGGCTGCGATTTTTGATCTTCATCAGCAAATGCTTCCACTCCTTCTCACTTTCAGCAAGCAAGGTTATATCATATGCATATAGAAGCTTGTCGATAAGTTTTGTTCTCTTGAACTGTCCTTTGAAATTTTCTATACAGCTCTTTGACTTCATCATTTCTCCCATTTATTTTGGCTATGCTATGTTCAAGAACAAGTTTCTGAGTCTCTTCTGACATCCACTTTGATTTTTTCTTTCTTTCCTGCAATTTATGACCTTTATTTTCATGAATGATTTTCTTGATGTCTTTCCACTATCCAATGGACATAGGTCTATGTGGGTTTGAACCCCATTCCTGGTACCATAATGTGATAATCAGAGTAAACTATGGAAACAAATCCACACAAACTCATACGTATAAGAGAGAGTTTTATATAAAAGGTAAGTGTACATTAAAAAAGCATCCCAACCTAGTTCAAGCCAAGTCCAACATTAGTCAATATTTGCCCACCAATCTACAAAGCCTTCCTCACAAAGCACATGCAATGATGCTGACTGCAGGAGGAAAGCCAAATCAGTGAGTGCATAAACATTTCAGTGCTGTCCGGGGTCTCCAGGGCTGAATCAGGGTAGGTCCATGTGGCTTCCCCTCAGGGATGTCTTGCAGGGAGTGAGTCTTGCCATCTAAAGCAGGGAACTGGTTAAGCAGCTGTACCCTTGTCTGAAACCACTTCTTGTCTCTGGACATTAAGTTTTTCATTCAAGTCTTCCAAAGCCCTTTTTGTTTCAGTATCCAACTGGTTTCTTGAAAATTTCCATGTGCGATCATCTCTGAGACAAATCTTTTCACTGCTGAGGTCTCAAAGAGAGTGGTGCAAAACATGAAGCTGGCCCACTTCATCAGGCTCTCCAACAAAATGGACACCAGTTCTTGACTTCACTGATTTGCTCCCTTGTGGCTCTCCATAGTCCTTGAGAGGTGAAGTAGATGGAAAATGGTGACTCCCTGCTGCAGCACCACCATCAAGGTTATTAGCATTCAGGTTCATAATGGCTGCCTCAATTAGCATTGACTCTGCAGTTAGCCTATCAATTGTCCCAAGCTTTCTTTCGATTGTTCTATAACATCTGCTTATTCTTTACTGTAGTCTGACTCACAAATCCAGAGACAGAAGAGGACTCCAGGACCTTACTGCCAGGTCATCGCTGAGACCCCACTTGGCTCCCACAGCTACCAGTGACCCACAAGGTGCAACTGACCAGATGCTGCAGTTCAACTAGTGTTTAAGGTAACAAATCTGAATGCAACATATTCTCAAGATTATGGTGGGATAGATTCAGGTCACTCTCTGGCTCTTGTGAACTTGTTCAATTTTCTTCAACTTTATCCTGAACTTATATATGAGCAATTGATGGCCTGCTCCACAGTTAGCCCCTCACCTGGTTTAGCTGCTGATATTGAGTTTCTCCATTATCTCTTCCCGCAGATATAGTCAATTTTATTTCTGTATATTCATCTGGAGAAGTCCATGTGTATAGTTACCTTTGTGCTGCTGAAAAAAATACTTGCTATGAATAAGTCATTGGCTTCGAAAAATTCTACCTTGTGATCTTTAATTTTGTTTCTGTCACCATATTTTCCAACTACTTTTTTTTCTTTTTTTCCCAAACTTTTCCATTCCAATTGCCAATAATTTTCAACGCATTCTTATTACAAGTTTAATTAATTTCTGACTGAAATCATTAGTAGAGTTCTAAAATTTCTTCATTACTAGCCTTTGCATTTGGTGCAGAAATGTGAACAACATTTGTACTGCTTGAATTTCTTTGAAGGCATATAAATATAATCCTATCACAGACAGCACTGCACTCCATGATCGACTTTGTATTGTGCTTCTTTATAGTGAATGACATGCCATTTCTCTCTATTGTGTTATTCCCTGCATTGTAAGTCATATAATTGTCTGATTGAAAATGGATAATACCAGTCCACTCAGCTAGCTAATACCTAGGATATCAATCTTTTTGTGTTCTATTTTCTTTTTGAATACTTCAGATTTTCCTAGATGCATACTTCATACATTCTATGTACCGCTCCTTACCTAGTGTGTGGAGTTGTTTCTTCTTATTTTGTGTCATGTCCCATCAGCAAATGAAGATCCTGAAGTCTTCGCTCCCACAGTCGTTCCCTGACTCATGACACTGTGATTGACTTCACTCCAAATATCAGCTCCTCCTCAGTCACATTTAGAGCCCTCTGACCAGAAGATCCCATCCTCAGGCATTATCTCTAACAATGTTCTACTGCCATTCATTAAGCATTTCATATTTGACCGTGTTTTAAAGCCATGCATGAGATTTTCAGAGGTTTCTTCCTCCAAAGTAGGGAGCTGAGTCTTTCTTCATTGTCTGTTTTTAGTCTGGAAGTTCTGCTAAAACTTGTTCATTTTGCATAACCCTACTGACATTTCAGTGACGTAACTCCCAGTCTCCCGACAACAAAGAAGCCATCGCAGAATGACAAACTGAGCAGGCAAGTAGTTGCTATGTAAATTTAAATGATATCTGTATTAATTGTCCCTTTCTGTAGGCCTCTGGATATCAGCGACAGTGTTGTTCTTTAAGATAGATCTTGAAATGTTTTTGACAATGAATATGACTGATGCCTTTCCTCTTTATCTTGTCATTCCCTGCATAGAAGACCATATGATTGTCTCCCTTTCTGTAGGCCTCTGGATATCAGCGACAGTGTTGTTCTTTAAGATAGATCTTGAAATGTTTTTGACAATGAATATGACTGATGCCTTTCCTCTTTATCTTGTCATTCCCTGCATAGAAGACCATATGATTGTCTGTTTGAAAATGGTGAATTCAAGTTTATTTCAAGTCCTTAATACCTAGGATTTTGATGTTTAAGCCTTCCATGTCATGCACAACAATTTTCATTTTTGTTGGATTCATACTTTGTACATTGCATAGCTTTATTATTGATGCATGTTTGTACTTGTTTCTTCTCATTTTGCATCATACCATATCAACAAATGAAGGTCTCCAAGGTTTGATGTACTTCACAGATACACCCTATTTAGAAGAAACAGCTTCTCCTTTGTTGCATTTTGATAGAGGGATTCATTCTCTGTAGCAAATCAGACAATGATCTGTTGCTATTCTTAAGGTTTCCTTGGTCATTCATACTACTGTGAGTCTTATTGTGGTGACTTTTATGTTGATGTGATACTAGAAATTATACCACCAGCATTAAAACAGCAGCACAGTCATCCATGATGGTCAGGTTTCAGTTGTGCTTTCAGACTAAGACAGATGAAAGAAAGACCTGGTGATCTACTTTAAAATCAAGTAGCCAGTGAAAATCTTGTTCAATGCTGGTGCTTTATTCTAACTAAAGGGAAAGGAAAGGCCAACGATCGATCTGGAATTCAAATGAAAAACAAACATGGAAAGCTGCAAAGTTAAGAACACTGTGAGGAAGTAGTCACTGGGGAACTGGATTATATTTCCGAGTTTGAAAAACACTCAAATTTTTTAAAACTACAATCTGTCTTGTAAATTAATTCCACACATAATTTAAAAAATTCTTTCTTACTTTTCCAGATTTGAGCCAAAGCTAGAGGAGATGAAATGTTATAGGGAAGTGGCAGCCAGGCATATAGTGGTAAATTAGTTTACTTTCACAATTTCCTTTCATATGTAGATTCAGCCTTGCCTTTTCCTTTGTCATTGCTTACAGAGATCTAAGCTTCCTTCCTGAGGCATCATCTTTTATTAATCAGCTTATCCACAACAGAGTCCAAGAGACTGAAACTGGGTTCAGACAGATGTTGATAAATGTCTTAAGTTTCTTATAAACGAAATCAAGGTCAGCCATGTTTTATTAATAAGTTAACCTTCATACACACTCTGTCCTCTGTATATTGTATCACACTTTATATGCCATCCTGTTTACACTGCCTGTCCTGATTCAATTCAAGGCTGTCACCTCTCTTCTGGAAGACAGGCAGGCTGTGTGTATGTTTTACATATACAATGGTTAATATAAGTATTTATTACTGGTGAATATTTAGCAAAACAACATTAGGTGTTAGAGAGTGAAGAAAATTATCATCATGTGCTTATGAACTATGTTTATTTTATCTACTGGCCAAGATAAGAATATAACAATGGTCTAATAGTTGCTGGCAGAAATACTTATGAACTTACTCCTCAGTATCCAGATGCTTCTGCTCAGAGAACTGAGAGCAGACTGAAGAACCATGATGCTAGTTAAGGCGCCTCACCAGGTACAACTTCAGCCTAGGTGTGGATTCTTACCTGGGCCTCCAAAATAGTAAAGGACCATTTCTCTCACAACAGGTCAAACTCCTGAAATAATACAATAGTTAGATCATTCTAAGGCATACACAGATAAGAAAATAATTAGACAAGAAGAATGAAATACACACTTTGGAAGAAATTATGCATAATTGTTGCTGCTATCCAGTCACCCCGACTCACGACAATTCCGCTGGTATGGGAATTAATCGCTTCTCTATCCTGTGCTATTTCCAAGCACCACTGCTTGCACTTACTTCATCCTACAGTTCAGATTGTAATAAATACTCTTCAGGCCCTGGTTAAGATGTCTGCCTGGTGCTAAAGTACAAATGCTTGCGTGAAAGCCTAGAGTCGAGTTCTTATGTAGTAGTGGATTGCCTGATCTACTTCGTGTTTCTGCATTCTGGTGTCCCCCCTTGGAGTCACCTTTCTGTGTCTCCACATGGACCTTTTATTCTATCCTGGGCCCCATCAGGTAGCAGTGCTGTCCTGGATGATACTTAATGTTTCTAGTGGTGCAAGTGCTTTGTGTCCAAAACTGGAAGAATAGGCATTCAGCCACAAATACGAAGGGATCTGAGCTATATAACTTTATCCTTTTTATATCAGTCCTTCGTTCCTATTGCTGTGAAGAGGCATTGGAGGAAGGGTGTCCATACGGTCACAGTCACCCTCTCCAGATCAGAGTTGCCGTGTGAATGGGGTCTTTCCTTTTCCCCTGTGCCAGGATGGAAACACATACTGGATGAAGGGGTAGCTAAAATATTCTGTCCCATCACTTTAGGAGCGATTTCTCTTTCGTTACTCTTTTCCTGCTAGTACGAAGACCCTAGCCCAAACCTGTGACTCCGAGTGGATTCTCACTCCTTACAACCCTCTGGGAGAGCACAGAGGCCCGGTAGCAGTGTCAAAACTGTCATGCGGACAGAAGTCCAGCTCTCCACTTGCTGTCACGGAGCGGCTGGGAAATTTGAACTCTTAACTTGGCGGTTAGAAACTCAGTAATTAACTACTCTGCCACCACAGTCCCTTGGTTTAAAAGCCAGATACTATAAACAAATTCTTACTCATCCTTTGTGATTATGGTTTGTCAGTGTGAGTGCACCTTTACCACACGCTCTGCTACAAGCAAGGAGCCCCGGGCGAGGCCGTGGTCATGCACTGGGCTGCACACTGCTCAGTCAGTTGGAGAGCGAGGAGGTCTCGTACACCCGTCTAGAGGTACAGTCTCGGAAGCCCACAGGCGCAGTTCTAATCTGCTCCATAGAAACGCCATGAGTTGTCATCTGCTCCACAGCAGTGAGGCTCTTTTGTGTTTTAACTACTTAAAGGGTCGGATCCCAGGGTGGTGCCAAGCTGTGTGCGCTCAGCCAGTAACGGAACGAACGGCTTTTTGAATGTCCCACTGGCGCCCCCTAAGAAACCCGGGTATCTGCTTCAGGGGAGATCCCTGAAGTTCTACCCTGTAGCTGAAGGGCCACCTTAAGTCTGAATAAACTCCGTGGCAACAGGTTTCTGCAGAGCATATAATGACCACGAGGTTTAAAATATATATTATTGTAGGTAAAAGATAATTTCAGCGTGCAGCCTTAACAATTTTTTGAAAATAGGTATTTGCCGGTGTGTTGTATGATGCTTGTTCTAATCTAATGCTTATATTATACTGAGATAGAATATTTTAAGTGTTTTAACACTGTTTCTTTTTTATGAGCACGATGTTTTTAGTTAGGCTTCATTTACATATAATAAAATGCACAGAGTTTGGGTCCAGTTGTATCTTAACCCCAAACAAGTTACTTAACATTGCCTTCGCTTTACCGAGTTCCCTACAGTCTCTCCACCTGATTCCAGGTAACCATTTTCTGATTGCTGTCCTCAGAGATTAATTTTGCCCATTCTTGGACTTGACAGAAATGTAATTACACAGCTTGCTTTCTCTGGTGACTGGCTTCCTTAGCAAAATATAATATCTATGTGATTCATCCAGCTTGTGATTAATAAGTCCAATGTTATTTTGTTTTTTGCAATAGGTGCAGTGTAGTGGACCACAAAACACTGACAAATCAGAAAGCATAAACTAATTTTTAGAGCTAGCAATTATCTATAAGATTCTTATGCCCTAACGCACAGCATAGTCTGTGAGTCTCTTGTACAATGTACTTTCTCCCTGCTCTTTTTACCTTTGTGAAAAGCTTTCCACTAACAGGGAGTCATCATTATGTCCTCAGATGAGTTGATCCTTTTTTAAAAGAATTAAAAATGCCTTTTAAGTTTTCCTATACTTAGAAATTTTCCATCACCATTTTGATGTGTTTAAAGGACTACCTTGAAGAGGGAGGGAAGTTCCTCAAACAAATATTTTGCTCAAGTTTTGGTTTCAATTCTAAGTCTGAACATCTGTAGTCCTAAAAGAGGAACTCTGTTTCAAATGGCTTTCCTCCTGTGAATTATTTGCAAGTCCTAATCATATTTCTTCAAGGATAGAATTCTGTATTTGATATAAGGAGACTATATGAAAGTTCATAAATTTTACATGCTCTTTAGCTCCTGTCTTATTTTACAAAGTTGTAGAAATTGCCTTCATGTCCTGATGTGTGTCCAAACCAATTCTCCATGTTGTGACCAGTAGGATGGTGCTTGCTTGGCCTTTTTGACTAGGACAAGAATTAGGATCATGAATGACACCAATAAATCATACTTGGTTTTAAGGTCAGCTCTTCAAAAGAAAATTCTCTGTACAAACCTTTATTCTGGTTTTCCTATTATTGATGGACACATTTCCATTTGACTAATGTTATACTTAAAAACAGTGCTACAGTGAAATTTATGAAATAAATTAACAATTGAAACTTGTCAACCAAAACACATATATAAATGATCATAAGAAATTAGGAAAATACCTAAGAGACAAAAAATGAAAATGTTATATATATATATATATACATATATATATATTTACACAAGGATATAGAGAACTGAACTGACTCAAGAAAGTATGTTTCTGGAAGATGAAAACCTCTTTTTCCTCCAGCGTCTTTTTCCTCCTCCTCCTCCTCCGCCATATACTTCTTTGAGAGCTTATTTTTCTATTCACAATGTAAGTCCTAGGCCTGTGTTGTTCCATGTCGGCAGCTTAATGGGTTATAACCAAATTCACTTCCGTTGAGACGTTCCTGACTCCGAGCAACTCCACAAAGAATTTCAGAGAATTTCTGAAATTGTATGGGAGCTAATATTTTTCTCCAACAGAGCAGCTGGTGGGTGTGAACTGACAATCTTGTGATTAGCAGGTGCTCAGTAAAATCAGTTGTTTATGAGTATCTAGCACCACGGGCTTGTCAGGCTTTGCAAGTGTGGCAACTTTCATGTTGTTGGGATGCTGGAAGCTGTGTCACCAGTATTATAAATACCAGCAGGGTCGACCATGCTGAACAAGTTCAAGCAGATTGTCTAGATTAGTGTTTCCCAAGCAGCCAATACCGTATTCTTGGGGGTGCTGGAGTAATCCAGACTGGGGAGGGGGGTTACTACGAAAGCAGGTGCCTACATTTCACCCCGGAGTTTGAACAAAAGTTTTTAATTTCCAGGGGCTCCTGGAGTAGTGTTTTGTTTTTTGTTTGGGAATCTAGATCTAAAGAGAGATGACAAAGTGAAAGGTTGAACAGAATGTGTAAAGGGTAGGTTGAGAAAACAAAGAATTATAATGAATGCTATCATTAATTATGGAGACTTATAGTTAGAAAGCCAAAAAAAAAAAAAAAAAAAACCTACAGCATTTCTCAAGCTGAAGGAGCTGGAGAAAAAGTAACCAAGTCTGGAGTTGAGGAATTTTTTGAGGAGAATATTAAATGATGGCTAAGTAGCTAGAGAAGAAGGAATATTTAGCCCCATAGTGCTAAAAAGAATTCGTTGACAGTCAACCATTTCGAGAGGTAACATACGATCAAGACCAATGATGTTGAAGAAAGCTTCCAAGCTGCATGAAAGGCACTAGTAAAAAGCAAGGTTTTAGGAATTAAAGGAATAACAATGGAAATACTTCAAAAAACAGTTGTTCTGGAGGTACTCACTGGTCTATGCTAAGCAATTTGGAAGATAGCTACCTGGCCAACAGAAAAAGGTCTACATACTTGTCCATTATAAAGAAAAGTGACCCAAGAGAATGCAGAAATTATTGAACAATATCATTGAATTACACACGAGTACAATTTTTCTGGAGGGAATTTAATATTAGTGAAAACAGTACACTGGCTATACATTCAAGCCAGATTCAGAAGAGGCTATAAAGTGAGGACTGGGAATGTTGACATCAAGTGGATCTTGACAGGAAGCAGAGACTATGTGTCTAATTCACTTACTCTGCAAACGTAACATGTTTGTGTGGATCATAACAGATTATGATATCACTGTGAAAATGGGAATTCCAGAACACGTAATTGTGCTCATGTGGAACTTGTATATAAACCCACAAGTAGTCTTTTGAGTCGCTTCCAATCAGGAAAGATGTGAGTAAGGGTGATATCTTTTCATCATATTTACTCAGTTTGTATACTGAGCACCTAATCCTACGAACTGGACTGCATGAAGAAAAATCAGCACCAGGTTTGAGGGAAGGCTTATTAGCAATCTCCTTCTATGCAGATGACACAATCTTGATTGCTGAAAGAGGGCTCAAAGCACTTACTAATGAAGATCAAAGAATATAGCCTTCTATATAGATTACACCTCAACATAATGAAAGAAAATCCTTACAAGTGGACCAATAAACAGGATCATCATAAACAAAGATTGAATTTGTTAAGAGTTTCATTTAACTTGGATCCAAAATCAACATGTGTAGAAACAACAGCCAGGAGATCAAACAATATATTGAACTGGACAGGTCTTTTGTGAAGATCTCTTTGAAGTCTTAAAAAGCAAAAGAAAATGTCAATTTGAATATTAAGGGTAAGGGTGCAGCTGCCCCAAGCCATAGTTTTTCAATCACTTCATATGTATATGAAATAGACACAATGAATAATGACCCCAAAATGGCTGAGGCATTTGAATGATTATTTTGGTTAAGAGTATTAAATATACCATGTATTGCCAGAAGAATGAGCAAATCTACCTTGGAAGATATTCAGCTAGAATGCTCTTTGTCTTGTGTACTTTGGACATACCATTAAGAGGGAGACGTCCCTGAAGTTGAACAGCGTAGTTTGTAAAGGCCAGTGAAAATGAGGAAGATTTTCAATGAGATGTATCGACACAGTGGCTGCAACAATTAGTGCTAGCAGAAACAATTATGAAAACAATGCCAGACTTACCTTGCTTTTTTCTTTATTTTTCGTATGGCGTTCTGTGAGTCAAAATCAAGTCAATGGCACCATACAATTGTGTATCATTGGTGTCTGGCAGACATAGGATGAAGTTTGAGTATTTTTAATCTATATAACAAAATCAATAAGACTTTGGTCTGCTAAGTCATCTTTCTGCTTAAATCATGGGACCATCTCCCATGAGTTAAGGTTAAAAACTAAAATTCAGAACATGGTTTATAAGCCCTACGGAATCTGACCCAGCTTCCCAAACTCACTTTCCATGTTTCCTCTTACTGTTCACTCTGGCAACTTAGAGCTGCTCCTATAAATGAGATTCAACTTCTTGAATATCCTGAAAAATGAAACATTGAAGATAAGGAAACAATAGTATTTACAACAGCATCAAATATCTGAAATGCTTAAGGGAAAGCTGACAAAATATGTACAAGACGAATGAACTGAAACTAAAAAGCATTGCTGACAGAAGCATTTTTAAAGGCTTATATTAATGGAAATGGATACTATGCTCATTGATAATATGCTTCTATAAAGATTATGGCTGGAAAATCATATGGGACAGTGCTAGTTGGCCACTTGGGGTCACTATGAGTAAAAAAGTCAGCCTTACAGAGTGCATACTGAATCCAAAGACTAAATTTTAAAGATGTCAGTGCTCAACAATTTAGCCTAGTTCCAGTCAAAATCCCAGCATGTTTTTTTTGTAAATATTGACAAACTGATTCTAAAATTTGTATGCATGTGCATATAACTCCTAGCTACTCTAAATGTTTCTGAGGCTTGCAAATTTTGTGAAAGCAAGCAGCCTCATCCTTCTCCCAGGGGATAGCTGCTGGTTTTGACTACTGCCCTTGTGTGTGTCATAGCCCAGGGCGTACCCAACAACACCAGCAGGGCTCCTGCATTAGCCTATAGGCAAGAGCAAATTAAAATCGCAATCAGATGCTACTATGTAATTATTACAGCTGTCAAGTGCCCTCCCGTGACTCTAATTCATGGTGACAAGATCACGTAAACTTGCTCTGTCTGGTGTTATTTCACAATCACCAGCAGAGTTGAACCTATCCCTCAGACATGTATGTCAGTCTATCTGTATGTCACTGAGAGTCTCACATCCTTTTGTTAGCCGTGACAATGGACCCAAAGCAAACAAGATAGACAGTGTTTTGTTGTGATCCATAAGGGTTTTGCTGGCTAATTTTCCAAAGCACTTTTCCCGGTTTTCCTCCCTCGTCTGTTTGAAAGTACTGCTGAAAACTCTCCATCATGCTGGTATATGAAATACTGGTAGCATTAAAGTCACACAAAACTACCATTAGATAGCAAACAGATGCAAGATGATGAATGTATCCTTTTTAATGATCAAAAAATTTCAAAATGTCATGGTAGAAGCATTTGACAAGGGTCAACAAGAATAGCAGAGGGCTAATTCCTCTGAGATAAAGCTAGGACATTTTGGTGGTCATGTGCTTATGTTAATTTCATGATTAAGATGATTGAGATGTAGAGGTGGAGTCTAGCCTGTTAATTTGGAGAAAGCCATGGAATAGCCAATGGGGCCTCTGTGTGGGCATGGCTTTCTCCTGAGACTTCTGGGAAATTTCGCGATATTTCCCTGGTTGAGATGAGAAGCTATCTCCCCAATTGTTGGGAGTTAATCTCAGAGACAATGAACTATGGACAAGACAACATGGTCAGCGTCCAAGTTGCTGAAGGAGCCAGAGGAGAAGCCACATGGCCTTGCCCTGATGGAAGCAGACCTTCGAAGCTGGAGAAGCCACTGGAGAGCCCTGCCAGCACTGAGTTGCTTCTACCACCACTGGATGCTGTTGATGGAACCTGAGCCCTGGAAGTGAGGAGCCATGAAGGGACCTCTATCAGCACCGGGACTCTGCACCCACTGGCCTGTGACTTCATGAGTCAGAAGGAGACATTATAGACTGATATCAGACATATGAGCTAATATCGGGCTTGTGACTTTATACTGGACTGGGTTGGGATGCTTTCTTAATGTCCTATTCCTCATATATAAATCATATCCTTATATCCATATGCTTGTCTATGAATTTTTTCCTCTAGTCTACCTGGACTAACACAGACATACCACCATCCTCCAATTTTTTTTTTTTTTACTAATTCTTACATCAACTGTCCCACCCACAGGACTCTCTATATCTCTGTTGGGTACAATAGCTCATCACAATGGCCACAGAGAACTCCCAGATAATACTCATAACTGTGGCGTTTACTGGAGAAGTGCTAGATTAGAATGCACCACCCCAAAGGACACAGGATAATTTCTGTGATTAGAACAGCCTTTTCTCAGTCTTGCCTGTGGGAATGCCTCTCTCTGGCTATTGGTCTTTGGTCCTTTGGCCACTGGATAGTATTTCAGAGCTCTTGTGGCTTTACCAGTAAGTTCCCAGAGGCACTCCATTCCAGAAGCAAGCCTACACTCCAGGGCACTCAACCCTAGCTCCATGAATCAGCAAAATCACCAAGGGCCCAAAGATTCTCTATTTTTCCAGCAAGCACCCTGGCCAGACACATAGCTTTCTCAGTCCATGGGCTCAAAAGCCCACCATGCCACTTATGGCCAGACTCTTGCACATTTCCCTTGCTGCTGCCATTTCACTGCCTCCCCCTCCACATCTCTTGCTATCTCAGCAAAGTGTTAATACTCAGGGATGCAATTCACTCCGGGCTTTTCTTTCTTCCACTCTTTCCACATTTGGGATGACTCAGTTTTGGTTTTTGGTTTTAGTGTACTGTGGTGGTAAAATGGACCCATCTCCTTTTTAGGGTTCCATACACATTATTGGCATAGTTTGGCCCATTCAATTAATGGGAATTGCAAAGACTGGTTAGAAAGGCCATGCTAACTATGTCACTACACTGTATTTTTTTTAAATGATTATACCAAGTGATGAGAAAGGATTGGATAACTGGAGCTCCAATATACTTCTTTAGGAAATGCAAACAGCACACCGCTTCGGGAAACAATATGATGGCTTCTCTAAAACTTGAATCTGCACCTATTACTGGAGTCAAGCATTTCACTTCCAGGTACTTACCCAAGAGAAATCAAATCCTGTATAGTACAAAGACATAACCAAATGTCCATAGAACCTTTTTTTTGTTATCGCTAGAAACTAGTAATAAATATCATATATATCATTAGGAAAATAACTAAAAAAGGTCATATCCATACAGTGGAATATTATCAAGTGATCAAAAGAAATGAATTACTGATAAATGCAGCAACATGCATGAATCTCAACTAAATATTCCGAGGAAAAGAATACAGGCAAAAAAGAAGTAGTTTGATAACATTTATTATAATTCTAGAAAATGTAAACTAAAGAGGAGGCCGAGGGAGTGGGATGGAAAGATTTCACTGAAGCAAGAGAAATCTTCATGGACTGATGGAAATGTTCATTTGTGTAGTGATGGTTTCACAAATATATACATATGTCAAAACGCATTAAATTGTATACTGTATGCATGCATAGGTTATTGCATGACAATTTTACTGCAATAAAGTTCTTAAAAAGTGTACTTATTTTAATTACACATTAAATGAATGGCTAAATTATGGTTATCATAAATAGAACTTTAGAATGGTGATGTCTCAATGCATTTATTCAACTTTTCACTGTCTTTCAAAGAAAAACACTTGCACATGTGAATGAAGAGGCATGAACGACCAATTGTAAATAAATATAATTAAAAAATTGTAGCTTAAGCCCCATATGAGCTTGCACTGGCAGAGAGAGTATTGCATAGTGATGAAGAAAAGGGTCCCATGGTCAGAACACTTGGTTCACATTCATATCCTAAACTAGGAGTAAAGCAACATTGTACAAATGTCATAATCCTTCTAAGACTCAGTTTCCTTGTCCATAAAAAGGAGTCGTGCCTATCTCTCAAGAGAATTGTGAGGACTGAGTAAGATATACATGGAAAGTTCTCAACAAAAAGCCTGATACACTGTATACTCAACAATAACGATTGTTGTCTCTAAGTCTAACCTAATATAGACACACAGCTTCATCCCATTTGGCTGGTAAACTGACTACTCAATTTAAGGTGCCAACCCGAAAAAAAAGTGTGAGGGACATTTTAGTATCAAGAAAAAGAGTAGCTGTCAGTCACAAGTCTTATTCAGTGAGGGGGCATGCACCCACACACCGAGTAGAGTTGTTGGTTATCACCAACTCACGGCAGCCTCACACAAAATGGAAGGCAACAATGCTCAATGCTCACCACTATCCCACTTCAGGGCCCTTGGCATGATTGAGTCGATTGCTTTGGCTTGCATACTTCCTTCCAATCTACAGGGCGTATTTTCCACCCCTCTGTGTGACAATATTTCTTTCTGATCCAGGGAGGTTTTTTTTTTAATCTATATACATTCTTACAATTTTATTTATTATTTATGCTTTTCATTAATAAGCCATTTTATTGGGGGTTCTTACAGCTCTTACAACAATCCATACATCAATTGCTTCAAACTCATGGGTACATGTGTTGTCATCATCATTTTCAGAACATCTCCTTTTGGCTTGAGCCCTTTTTTTTTTCAGGTCTTCTCTTTTCAGTGGGTAATTCTCAGAGAGAAATCACCAAGCCTTTCCTCCTACCCTGTTTTGTCTGAAAGCTACATCAGAACTCCTCCTCCTTGGGTTGACCCTGGAGTTTTAAACACCAGTGGTGGAGCTTTCAGGATCATGGCAAAATATAAGTCACCACTGTAGGGCAAAATGACAGGTAGGTGGTGGCCATAGAATTTTCTCTATGGCTTGTTGGACAAAATAGTGTCTAAATTTTTGATATAAAAAACCAACATTGACACATTCTTCCCTGCCCCCTGCCCTCTCCCTTTACAGTGCAAGAGAGGGAAAGTTGCGACTACTAAGACTGCTAAGGGGGACCCAAGGATGAACACACAGGAAGATTGTGGATCGAATAGACAGTTATGGGGATGGCTTTGTCTTCACAGAGTAACTGAAAATCTGCATCAAATGAGTACAGACATATATTCAGCAATGTCGCCAAAGTCTGGAAGGACTGTGATTGAGATGAAGATGATAACATTTCCTGGGAAGAATACAAACAGGCCACCTATGGTTGCTATCAAGCAACTCTGCTGAATTTCATGACAGTTAGGAACATCACACCTTTAAGAAGATGCTACCTCATGATGAGAGAAGATTCTAGGCTGCAGACCTGGATAGTGACCAGACAACCATTTGGGAGTAATTCACCGCCTGCCTACAACCCGAGGAGTTTCAGTACATGGTCTTGGAAACACTGGAGGACATCAACAAGAACAGCGATGGGTTCGTGGATCAGGATAAGTATACAGGTCTCCATTTCAGCAGCATGGTTTCAAGGATGTGTGCACTGGCAGAAGGAGCCTCTGATTAGCATCCTGTGGCTGGTCCTCCCCATGTCCTGTGGTAGCTGTCACCAGTAGCTCAGTGACCCTCTGGTCTCCAAGGCAACAAGGGATCTCTACTTGCTCTTCAAGAAGAGCTCTGCCACAAGGCTTCCTCAACAACTGGCTTCCTCCAGACCCCTCATTCCCCAAACTTCCATAGAGCTGTTCTTGTGTTGACATGTTTTCCCATGAGGACAATGACCTTGAGCCACTCAGGGTTCTGTCAGAATGGGAGCAGTTTAATGAGTTCTGAGATCTGAACAAGGATGGCAAGTTGGACAAGGATGAGATTCATCACTGGACCCTCCCTCAAGATTATGACTATGGGCAGGCTGAGGCCAGGCACTTGGTGTATGAGTTGGATGAAAACAAGGATGAGAATTTAACTAAGAAGGAGATACTGGAGAATTGGCACATGTTGGTTGGAAGCCAAGCTACAAATTATGGGGAAGAGCCACAAAAAATCATGATGAAGTCTGAAACACTCATCAGATGCTGCCTGGCAGACTGTTGGAAGCTTTCCAACTGTCCTGGGTGGTTATTATAATTGTCTAACTTAGAGACAGTTGTTTCTGAAAAACAAAACAAATATTGGGACCTCAAGATACCAGAAAATAGCTCTTGATATTCTTTTAGCAAGATGTCTTTCTAAACACATTACAATCTTGATTAATTGCCATTCTATGGCAATGTATTACTAAGACATGACTTTAGTTTCATTGAACTAAAACTTGAAAATATCCTGCTACGTAGAAATAGGGGAGGGGGAGCGCAGGTCATATAGTTTTTACTTTTGCCATTATTAAGTAGTTGGTGAAGTAAAATTCTGGTGTTCTAGGTAGGCATATTTCAAAGCAAGGCCAATTTTTTAGCTTCCTCCATTTTTAAAGTTGTGCTCTGAGCTGTTCTTGTAAAGGGTGAGTCAAATTTCTGTGTGTATTCCCCCCTGTAGGCATGCTAACATCCTCCAGACATCCACATCTTAGTTTGTGTGTGTGTTTTTTTAATAAGACACAACCAAGAAAGATAATATGAAAAAATTGAATTTTAGAGGGAGAGAAGATGAATGTCAGGCATTTGAAGAAACTTAGAAAAATGGGACATACTCTCAATATACTTAAGAAAAATGTTCTTGACGTGTCTGTGAGGACTATGGAGTGCTGATCTGTGGCCACCAATTGGAATGAGTCTTTGGGGCCAGAAGCCCCATGATGTGCTGAACACAGTGCCCAGTGCAGGGGTTCTGCAGCCCTCCGCCCTGAGCCCAGGGCAGCCTCCATCATGGAATAAGGACAAGGTGCCATTGCAATCCAGTGATTAGTAGAAAAGAAAAGCACAAAAACCTTTCATAGGTTGAAGTTCCAGCTATTTGGTAGGAAGGGAATGAAATAAAGAATTCCACTGAGAACTTTCTCCTGTGGGCTGTGTTTGTCTTCATGCATGTGCTTTGCGACCTCATTCTTCCCATCAAATTAAACAAGGGAATGTAATGGCATGAGTAGAACAATAAAGGTTCTGCTTTCAAAAAAACCCAACATTAAAAAATTCATTTTGTTGGGGGCTCTTACAACTCTCATCATAAACCATTTCTAAATCCACTGTGTCAAGCACATTTGTACATGTGTTGCCATGATCATTTTCAAAACATTTTCTTTCTACTTAAACTTTTGATATCAGCTCATTCCCCCCCCCTTTCCCTCATGATCCCTTGATAATCTATAAGTTATTCTTTTTTTATGTCTTACACAGACCATGGTCTCCCTTCACCCACTTGTCTGCTGTCCATTCCCCTGGGAGGGGGTGCTCTCATTATTGGATCTGACCAGTTTGTCTGTCCTGGATTCCCTGTGTTGTGAGCTCTTGTCTGCACCAGTGTATGCACTCTGATCTAGCTGGATTTGAAAGGTAGAATTGGGGTCAAAGAATAGGAAAGTTGTGCATTTTGTCAGTGCTATATTGTGCCCTGACTGGCTCCACTCTTCCCTGTGACTCTTCTGTAAGAGGCTGTCCAATTGGGTACCGTTGGGTCTTTTGATCTCCACTCTCTTTCCCCTCATTTGCATCAAAATGATTTAAAAAAATAAAATTTGAATGTAGAGTCAAATGATGTTATACCACAATAAGAGGTGTTCATAATAACAGTTTTAGAAGATACTTTAAAGAGCATTTATTTTCTTTTTTTAATCAATTTATGGATTTTTTTCAGTATTTCTTGGGGACTCTTACAGCTCTTATAACATTCGATACATCATTTGTATCAAGCGTATTTGTACACATGGTGCCATATTCATTTTCAAATATTTTCTACTTGAGCTATTGGGGGCTCATACAACTTCTAATGCATCTTTACTTCTAAAGATTAAAACCATTGTAGCAAACAACTTTCTTGGTCACAGTCACAGAGCTACTTTCATCCGGAACCAGAACCAGGATTCTGGTTGTCCTGGACCTGTTTTCCAGGGCCCTTTCCATACAGAGTTCTGCCATCGCATATTCTAATTCTGTATTGCAGTGCTTATGAAGTCAAAGATCTGAGCCATACTATTAAAGTAATTTTCTATGAAAGAGGTTGAAAGGAGGGAATCTGAACCCATTGGGAGGCTGACATTATCTGAAGAACTGCCTTTTCTGGAACAGTCTGTTCCCCGATGCTGGTGAATAAATGAGGCATCATTGCTCAATCATTTATTTACAAATGATTCTATAGAAGCATAAAATTTAGAGCTGTTCTCGATTAGTTATTCTTTCATGTTTGCTCAGCGAAGTATTAAATCTTCCGAAATCATGAATTTCCTTTGGGAACAAATCTTCTGGTTTTGATAGTTCCCACTATTGGAACATTTTTATTGATATTTGACCTCCCCATCCCCGTTACTTTCATCCCACTTATCCTACTTATCCTGTTTAGATCAGTCCACATCATTTTCTCCAAGTGCTTATGCTTTGCAGATGACTCATCTCAAGTCATCCTCTAGTTGTATCTGCATATGCACTGCATTAGTGATTGTATGAGCCATATTCTCTTTATTAGAATAAATCTCTGGTAAGGTAATACAATACACAAGGTATATGCAAGCATAGTTTCACCATATCCATAGACAAAGGGTCTAACCTACCTTGTGCTTTTGTTCATAAGTAAAATATATGGATCTGCTATGAGTTGGTATAATCTCAACACTAGAATTTAAAATTTTGAAATAAAACAATAGTCTGGCATGCCTTATGTTGTTTACCTTCTATACTTTTCCAATAAGACATTTCTAACATTCTTTCTATTTATTAAAACCCATTATCCTTGAGTTAATTCTGATTCAGGAGATCTCTTGTATGTGTAATAATAGAACTGTGTTTCACAGGGTTATCAATGACTAATTTTTTTCAGGTAGATTTCCAGGCCTTTATTCCAAGTTACCTATGGGTAGACTAGGACCACAGCCTTTCAGTTCACTGAAAGTCAAGTGCATTAATCATTCACACAATCAAGAGTTTTCTTCTTTAAAAAAGAGTTTCCTTCTGCTTATTAGGAACCAACTGTTTATATATAACATTTTGCAGGTCACTGTTGATATATATATATATATATATATATATGCATAAATACATACATACAGATATTTGACAGTATCTCCTGCTTGTTATGCTCAGGGACTCTTGTTATTCTAATTTTCTGCTTTGTTATTTAGAAATATTTTGTACCTTGTTGTATTATAATCAAGCCAAGAGGCAGTCTTTCTAAAAAGAAAGGGATACAACATGGTTTAAAATTAGGAAAATCCAATTGTGTCAGCATTGGATCTTTTCACTAAATTTATTCAATCTGTGTGCAGAGCAAACAATCTGATATGTTGGGCTATATGACAAAGAGCTCAATACTACAACTGGAGAAAATCTCACGGCCAACTTAAGATGTGCAGGTGACATTCTCTTGCTTGCTGGAAGTCAAGTGGACCTGAAGTACTTACTGGTGAAAATCAAAGAATACAGCCTGCAGTAAGGATTACAACTGAATACATAGAAAACCCAAATCCTTAAAACCGGACCAACAGACACCACCATAGTAAAATGAGAAAAAATGGAACTTGTCTGGGGGTTTTATTTTACTTAGCTGTACAGTCAATGTTTGTGAAAGCAGCGATCAACTGATCAAACAACTTTCTACATTGGGCAAATATGCTGCACAAGATTGTTTTAAAGGGTTAAAGAAGAAAGATGCCATGTTAAAGACTACGGTGGACCTGAACCAAGCCATGATGTTTTCATTCATCATGTGCAGGTGAACACTGGACAGTGAATAAGGAAGACGGAAGAATAATTAGTGCATTTGAATTATGGCGTTAGCAATGGATGTTGAAAGTACCCTGGAATTCCAGAACAAGCAAATATGTCATCTTGGAAAAAGCACAACCAATGCGCTCTTTAGAAGTGAGAATGGCAAGACTTTGTCACATGGACATCGGCCATCTGAGCAAGAGGGGCGCATCCCTTGAAAAGGACACCATTCTTGGAGAAGTTGAGGGTCAGTGAAAACAGGAAGACCTTCAGTGAGGTAGATTAGCACAGTGGCCACAACCAGAGCATAAACATAACAATTGAGCTGATGGCAAAGGGACCCAGCAGTGTTTCCCTCTGCTGTACATAGAGTCATTGTGTCAAACCCGACGCCATGGCACCTATTAACAACAGGGTGATAGGTCAGCAAAATACAGACACGGCCTCGAGGAGATAAAGGAACACACTGGTCACGACAAGGGGCTGGCACATAGAAATGGATGTGCGGGTGGTACCATTTCATTCTCTGAATAGAGGGTGGCGAAGGGTCAGAACCACCTTCGTGACACCTGCCAACGACAGGGTCACTAGAGGAGCTCTGTGGGTGTGAAAGGTGCAACACACTGCTCTTGACTCCTCTCGTAGAAACCACCAGACCTTCCAGGAACGAAAGACATGCGCAGTACATTTCATGCTCAGTACAGCATGGCATCCAGGAAACCCTCAAGGGTCATTCAAAGGGGTGACATGGACCCTTTGAGTCAAAATCAGGTAGTGACGAGCAACAATGGGGTTACTATGTGCACTGAAAACAGGCAACATATGAAACAGCCTACACAATGTTTTTCATGAGTGCATAATAATTATTAGCAACCCCCCCCCCATCATCTTTACAACACATCAATGCGTTTTTTTTTCTATCTTAAATATCCTGTTTTACGTAAGCAACCCCTTTGTTCCCTAAGGAATATTGTTGATTGATGGTGCAGTTCTTTCATTAGCATCTTCCCTTGATCATGTCATTACTTCCTTCTGTTTACAGACTTTCAGTCCTGTTTTTGAATTATGTGCAATTGCTCTGATCCTAGCAGATTTAAATTCATGTTGTCAGTAAAGTCCCAGGAGACCATCACAGGTCCTGTATGAAAATTCTAATATGACATCTGCTGCATCTTCTAGTTCAAGCCCAAGAGAAGCTAGTAAGATTATGTGGATTTTAGTTGTCTTTTGTGAACTTTGACTATATATTACTAATAATTTGGTTTTCCAATATATGCTAAATGTCCACCACATCATCTGCTTCTTCTAGAGCATAGATGCTATTCTATTTTCAAAAAATTTGAAATAAGATTTTTCTAATTGCAAAGTTGTAGTAGCTCCTTTGAGAAGTCAAGAGAAGTATTTGGAAGGAAAAAAACTCCATTATCTGTGGACAGCTATAGAAATCCATTGATAATATGCTCACACACTTTTCCTTACTTGTCTGTTATCTATGTTAAATACATAAAATCATATGCATATTCCCTTATAAAACAAACAGTGCCTTTCAACAAATACTTGTGTCTTTAATATTCTATCTTATCTGAGATTTCCAGATTTTTTAGCATGTCAATAAATATTTTACCTCCTAAGCACAGCATAACTTAAAATCTTAATTCAGCAACCAATGTAAGCACATATTGTAACTCCATGGACTTCAAAGGAATCACAGCATCATTATAGGTTTTAAACAGACATGTGATTTGGTCCTTTATTTTCAAAATGCCTGCTTTTCATTAGGTGCTGTCTTTGAAACTCATCATTATATTATAATGATTCTTAATTTGTTCATGGCCTTTCTCTTATTATGACTATCTGAATGCAATGTTGTTGTCGTGTGCTGCCAAGTCTACTTCAGCTCATAGTGACCCCGAATGACAGCAAAGAATTATGCTATAGGGGCTTCCAGGCTGTAATCTCCAAAAAATCAAATCACAAGGTCTTTTCTCTCTTGAGGTCACTGTTGGATTCAAATGAAAAACTTTTAGGTTGACAATTAAGCATAGAACCATCATGTTACCTGGAAAATATAATGAATATAGCAAAATCTGAAAATAGACCATCTAAGTGAAGATTTTGTCTTCACTACCTTTTCATGAACTAGGGAGCACAGATGTTCTTCTAATACGAAAGACCTTCTTAGTCTCACAGCTACAATCTATCCCTATTTGGTTTAATTTTTCACCTTCTCATTTCTACACTCCCTACTCCACATACCCCCTCAATGCATTTGAATTGTGTGCAGGCAAAGACTATTGAAAGGTCCATGGACTACCAAAAGAGCAAACACTCTGTCTTGGAAGAAGCATAGCTAGAATGCTTTGTGCCTTTAAGGAACACCTAGCTTTACTTTGAGACTTTCCTCTCGTGTCTTTTGGACACATGTCAGGAAAGACCTCTCAGTACCTGGAGAAGAAATCATGCTTGATAAAGAAGGGAAGTAACAAAGAACTTTGAGGTCCTTGACACAGTGGGTGCAACAGTGAGTTCAAACATAGAAACAATTGTGGGGATGGTGCAGGATAGGGCAGTTATTTTGTTCTGTTGTGCATGTGGTCTCTCTATCAATGAGAATCCATTCAAAAACAGTCAACAGCAATAAACCCCCCTCAGTGATTCATAAGCATGGCAGTGTTTTTTCCAATGAGTTTTTCTTATGCTGAGCATGAATGTTTATCACCGGTACAAAGTTTTCATAATATTTCCATACTTGCACTATATTCTAAACAGATTGACTGAATACATATGCTGTTTTCTCAGTGAATCGTGCAAGTTGGCCTGTACCTAAATGCAAAACATTTATTCAGAGGCTATATTTTACGTCGAGAATGATTATAGCTCACAGCCAGATGAGTCAGTTCTACCCTCCCAGAGGTACCCACGGCATTACAAGATTTAGTTGGTTTGTTATTGTTAGCTGCTGTCTGCTGATCATCTACATGAGTCTTTGTAGGAAAAAAAAAGTTTTCTCTACCTTGCTTCAATTGTATTGTGAAGCAAATACCGTTTTTGACATCCTGTTTCTCTGTATTTGAGCACTTCGTTACAGCAGTGCTTCCTATGATAAAGATTTACGTCTGTTCTTGATGCTCTTGTTGCAGGTGTAAGAATTCCAATCGATTTGGAGCTACCTCACACTCAGCCCTACTGCCCTCAAGCCATCCTGTGTAGAGTTTCTACAGCTGTAAATCTTCACCAAAGCGGGCAGCCTAATTTTTCCTCCACAAGTGTTTGGTGTATTTGAACTATTGACGCTGTGGTTAGCCTGTTTATCTTTCCTTACCCTGAGCATCTAACTCAAAGCCTGGCACACAATGGAGCACTTGAATATAAATAAAAATCAGTTATGGTGAAACTTGCACCATCCTTAATTCTCTTTCACATCGACTTCCCACCTTACCTTGCCTAAAAACAACAGCTCCACCCCCAAACAAACAAACAAAATCACTGGCATCACGTCAATTCCAATTCATAGAGACACTATAGGACAAGGTTGAACTGCCCCATGTGAGTTTCCAAGACTCTATCTTCTTAGGGAGTGAAAGACATATGCTGTTTTTTCAGTGAACCATGCAAGAAGCCTGTACCAAAATGCAAAACATTCATTCAGAGGCTATATTTTGTGTTTAGAATGATTATAAGCTCATAGCCCATCTTTCTCCCTGAAAGTGGCTTGTGGTTTCCAACTGAGGACCTCACAGTTAGCACCTCTACTTGTAACCACTAGGTCAGGAGGGCTCCTACTTTGCCTAAAAGCAGCCACACACCTCCTCTGTTTGCATAAATCCTCTTTGTGAAGAATTTAAATGATTCCACCACTTTCTGCCTCCCATTGATGCTTTCTATGGCAGTCATTCATTACTTAGCCAGGTATTCTGCACAAATAAATCAGGGTAATATTTTCTTTACTTTCTTTTTAAATCATTTTATTGTGGGCTTGTACAGCTCTTATCACAATCTATCCATTCATCCATTGTGTCAAGCACATTTGTACATATGTTGCCATCGTCATTCTCAAAGCATTTTCGTTCTACTTGAGCCTCTGGTATCAGCTCATTTTCCCCTCCTCCATGCTACCTCCCTCATGAACCTTTGTACTTTATAAACTATTCCTTTTTTTCTTGTCTTACATGAAGCGCTGTCTCCCTTCATCCATTTTTCTTTTGTCCATCCCCTGGAAGGGGGGTTTATGTAGATCTCTGTGATTGGTTTCCCCTTTCTCCCTGCAATATTTTCTTTCTTATGAAAAATAATTGTCAGATAAAATGGTTATTAAATGTGAATGTTATTAAATATTATTAAAAGTGAATACGAAGGTAAGTCCAGGTCTTTGTCCAGAGCCAAATCCCAAAACTATGTCAGGAACGACCAACAAAGAGCTCTATTACAGACTGACTGGAGAAGAGGCTGTTGCTTCATGCTGGGGTAGAGTCTAAATGCCTCTACGACAACCAGGACAAATGACCGTGTTATGATTATTGACTAAAGCACAGTTTCAGGTATAATTCTACAAAATGATGTATCAGTAAATTCAAGAAAACTGGGAGAGATGTCAAAACTGAAAGCCAAATTTATTTCCCCCAGTGGTTAAAAATGCAGAAATAGGGTGCTGTCAGTACATGGTCCTTGACCTCTCTCTCTTCCTGTTCAACCCTTGTGGCTGCTCCGAACTTGAAGTCTGATCTTCCTAAGTTCATCCTACACATATGTACACGTTTTGTTTTACCTCTTCTCATTATGCATACACATATGCTTTTAGAGGAAACATAATGCTTCCCTTTACTTTTATGTCTCAGTTCCAAGGAAGTATTCACTTCCATCTTAGTGCTTCCAAGTTGGATTGGGTAAAGAGGTCACTCCTAGAATAAGACACTCAGGCAGATGTTCTCTTCAGAGGCAGACTGTGTAGGAGGAGATTGCTTTGATTCTTGATTCTTCTCTCTCACATCCTTGGTTGCTTCCTTCCGACTTCCACCTATTTCCTCTGAATCTTTCCTCATCCACAAAACCAAACCAAATTGAGGGCCCTCAAGCTGATTCCCGGTCATAACAACCCAATAGGAGAGCAAAGAACTGCTCCCTAGAGTTTCCAAGCCTTTTGTTTAGCGGTGAAAATGTAGCCAATACAACACCAAGGTTCTATTTTTCCATTCTCGTCCATGGACATCAAGCTGATTCTGACCCACCATGACCTACTTGGACAGGATTGAACTACTTCTTCAGCTTTGTAGACTGCAAAGCCTCATGGAAGGTGGGAGCAGAGGGAGCCTCGTCTTCTTGGGAAATGAGGGTTTAGCAGCTACCTTTTAACATGGTCAATATAAAAGCTGAACAAGGTAACCCATCTTGTACAGAGACGACAAAAGTGAATGAAAAGCTATGCAAGGTGACTGAATGTTCAATGGAAACATTGGTGCAATGCTAATTCTTCAGAACTTGTCTCATTTTATCTATGTAAAAGTGGTCTTTTGCCTCTTAGAAGATGACCACTCTAAAAAAAGATACAGAAAACAGAAAAAAAAATCCAGTGCAACAGAAGTATCAAAAAACATTTCTACCTTAATCTTATTACTTTGATCCTAAATAAGTAAATAAATGCATCCAGAAAACAATTTAGCTTCATCGGTCAAGTTTTTCCTTCTCTTGTGTGTGAAAAATAACATCCTTTGAAGCTTCAGTGAATTTTAGAATGTTTCTTCATGGGGAAAATGCTAGGACACAATGTTTAGTTCGGATATTTGCAATTTTTGCAATGAAGCAGGAGCTTTTACATTTCATCAAACATCACAGGGTTCTTTCTGTCGCTTTCTTTAGATATAATGAAGAAAATACAAGTGACAGATTGGGCAGTGAAAGTATAAGGAACCTCTTCTACAGAATTGGTCACACCTTGGGTCTAACTGATGTGTAAGTCTGTTTGTTAGTCTTCATTTTCACCAAATGAACATGATACGGAAAATTCATCCTGCTAGTGGTTTTACAGGTAAGTTACAGGTTCTAAGACATTAGATTTCAAATAATCTGAAGAGGAATCATGCATACTCTGTTAGGTTTTTATGTTTATCCTGTGAAGGTTTGCTTCATTTGGAGAAATAAGACATAAATGCTTTCCAAAGACTGATTTTGTTAAGCAAAGGAAAGCAAAATACTGACCATCTCAACTTTTCTCTTGGATGTAGGGTTCATTACTGTAGTGCTTCATTTACACATTATTTTGTTTTATAAACACCCTTAATAATATGGTTAATTAATATGGATAATTCATATATATTTCTTCTATATTTGCTGATATGCATGAAAAACATTTCTTTTAGCAGTTAAGAAATTAACTCACTTTCCCATTTAGTCTGTAGCACCTTCAAATTCAATATGAGCTGTGTATTCTGGTAGAATTAGATATGAAATTGGTAAGCCTTTCCTTTTATCACTCACAAATGTCTTTGTTTCTCTCTCTTAAATTTACGATGTCTTTATATCCACTCTGTTTTCTTTACTTTTTCTTGTAGTTCCTCTTCTAACAGTGTTTGCTTTTTACCAGTCCCTGAAGAATGGCTGTTGTCATCATTTAACATTTGAATGGCAATAATTTTCTACAACTGCTTTACAATAGATTTTTTACAAGTTATTCTCATGACTTCAATAAGTCTGCAGCTATTATTTGTAGTTCAGTGTAGACTCACTCTGCCTTTTTCTAGTAGACTTGGAAAACTTTGACTAGAAATCATGCACAGTTTTAGGCTGTGTAGAGTTTTGAATACATTAATTCTAGGAGTCTTAAAACTTCCTCCTGGCCTTTTATCCTTATGTAGGAAATGCCATTTTAGATCAAAAGGAAAATATTATATTTTATTTTGTCTCTTCATACTCTCAGACATAAAAGAAGATGGAAAAATGTGATGCAAACAATACTGAACCTGGAAAATTCTCAGTTATAATAATCCTAAGAAATGTGTTATTAAAATATATATTTAAAACTTTAGTCTTAATCTCATATGTTATTTTAAAACATATATAAATAGTATATTTTTAAAAGAATTTTTGTGTCTCCAAGGCTAACATAAATTCTGATATGTATCACAAGTCAATTGAGGGGTTTAATATGAATGTTGATTTATTGGTGTTCGCTATTTTAAACAAATGTATATGCTTCTCCTTTCCTGTTCCCAGAAGAGGGAAACTTTGAAGCTGTTTTCCCAAATACCCAAACTCTCTCAAGTTGTGTAAAATCTAGTCACTGATCACAACTTCAGACAATCTACCTATGGTCTTTATAAGAAACCACAATGAATGTGCAGTATGCATTTCCACCATGAACTGCTCGAGGTTTCATTTAAAGAATTCCTTCTGTATGTTCGCCTCTCAGAGTATCCTAATACTGTAGCATCCAAGGACCCAAGCTGTGAAGATTCTTTTCATAGCTTTTAAAAATTTCATAAACCAAGAGCAACTTGAACTAAAGACAAGTTGATGTTCCCATGGGTGATAGTCTTGACTTTTGAGCTATCTTGGGTTAGTGTTCATTTATTTGACTCTACTTCCACCATCCAACAACCAATTTAGTTCCCTAGCAGAATACTCCCCAAGCTTATTCATTCTGACGCACATGTAATATTATTTAACTTGTTCAAAACACCAAAAAAAGAGTGGACGAGTCTTGAAAGTTGTTATATAGATTCAATTTTAAAAAATTATCTTTATCTTACATATTTATAGTAAGTAAAGCACAGATGTTAGACTGAATATCACATATTGAATCTGTATAAAACTTCAAAATAAAATGTTTTCAAATGTTTTAGTGGGGAATTCAAACTTGTTTTGGTATTCTTTACTTTTTATTATATAATTTTATACTTTAACTGACTACATAACTTAATCAAGAAAATCAAGATAACTTAAATAATAACATTTTCACATTCTTCAAGGTTATCTATGAGAAACTTTGTTTGCTCAAGTATAAGGCAGCAGCAATAATGTATTTACTGTGCTTTAATTTGATAGAAAACTTCTTTTAAATGCTAAATTTAATTTATATAATTCAAACTCTTTAAACATCAATACTTTTATGCTCTAAAGCTAACAATTGTTTCTTTTCATTCATTGCTAAGTGTGACATTTCAATTTCTTGTAATACAACGATACATTTCAAGTCAAATGGATAAATGTAAAAATCAAGTATTTTGAAATACTGAAGTAGATTTTCCTCAGATTTTCCACAGATATTACTTGATCTTGACAGTTTTATGAAGAAAAAAATTGATTCCTTAACTGTGGTAATAAGACATCACTAGCAAATTATTTTAAAATTTCCTTTTCTAAAGTTCCATTTTTTGGCTTGACAGCATATATTAATGTTTTTCATGATCTTTGCAAATCTTGATTTAGTAATCTATTTTGAAGCCAAAAACTATAGTTTGGTAAATCCTTAAAATGATAAGCATTCATTTTTTAAATCTTTCTTTTAGCTTTTAAACTGTCAACAATGCTCTATTTTTGGACATTTAGCAAGTAATGGAGAAAAATATTCTGATTATATTCTGTTTCCAAAACTTTGAAAGAAATGGGACTGGGAACACTTGAATTTTACTAGACTACAATTTTGATAGTATTCTCATACATGCAACTCAGATTATATATATATATATATATATATATATATACATACAGTGGCATTTATAGACAAAAGCTTCCATAAATAATGCCATAATTTACTACATCTCAGTATCTTCAGAAATAATTATTAATGTAAATAATGCTTTGCTGCCAGAAAATAAACTTGCCAAAGTATATTATTTATTTCAAATGAATATTTCAAACCTAGTAACAGATCAAATGTTGTTATTCCAAGTTTTCTCCTTCAGGGTACTTAAACGTGCTATTATAGTTAGTGTAGTGAGAACTCTTTTAAAAAATTGTTTATAGCATGTCCTTTCCTAGCCATATTTGAGACACTTACTCCTCATATAAATCCCTAAAGGAGTGTACTATCAGTTCATTCCAAATCACCTCTTCCAGGAAGTCCTACGTGATCAACTACACAACTGTCATGTTTTTTTCTTTGACTTTTAAAACATTGTATTTTGGCATTTTGTCCTATAATTACTTCATTTTCCTGGTTTATCTATAAATATATTTTTGGTTTACTAAGATAGAACCTTTAATGTATTGGGGATAGAAGTATTTCAATACAGAAATATTATTATCTATTTGTTAGATTAAGTCAGACTTTGTTAGAATCAAATTTTTATACTTTTTATTAGTAAACCCTAGCACAGTTTGGGCAGTCTATCTATATACAAGGTCGCATCCAAGAAGTACAGGTTCTTAGAAAAATTAGGAAGGAAAAAGTTGACTATCTTTGTTGGAAGAAAGTGCATTCAATTATAGAATGTAAATAAATATGATATCATTGGTAGGGAAAAGCAGTAACTCCTTTATTCTCAAAATAAAAGTAAATTTTCTACTACTCTGTAACAAATGCAAGAATATATTTCTGAAACTGTTGATCATCAGAGCTGCATTCTGAATTCCAACTAAAATATTCAACAAATTTGGACAAAGAGTCAAAATGTACTTTCAGGTTGGTCAGAAAATTTAAATGTTTCATTTCAGATACTTTAAACTGATGAAGATTTGCAAGAGCAATGGCTTCAAGTCATCATGTTAATCTTTTGCCAAATTGGACCTTACTATATGCTATTCTAATTAGATACAGGAAGTTTGCACAGTAGTAGTAAGAACCTATTTTTTCATTTGATCTTAAGATATCTCTAAATGAGTTTTCTTCTTAAAATCAATGAGATGTCTGAAAAGAAAAAAAAAACAGAAACCCTTCAGACACTTCTTTCTCAGTGCCTGAGACAACCAAATGTCCTAAAAGAAAGATTTCCTAAAATAACCTTCCAGAGTAGTTGTAAGAACAGATTTGGTAGCAAGTTTTATATGAACCTTGATAAGAAAATAAACATTAATAGTACAAATCAAGCCTCACTCATTTTTTCATTGCCTGGAGAGCTTTGGGGACAGATTTGGAATGAAACACCAGTAGAGCTGAAGAGGACATGGCCACCACAAGCCTCTTCAATGCCTTCAGAGAAGGATGCAGAGACACAGAAAAGGTTCAAAAGTAATCAAAAGATACATTCATGAGAAAATAATATAAGAAAGTATACCTGTCCGAAAGTAGGTGTCTTGGTATAGTATTCTTCCCACCACTCTTAATTTCAATTTGCTAATGGCATTCCAGTTTTATTTGCAATGCTTGAAAGCATGACTGTGCCACGCTGTTTTACAAAACTAATAAAACTCCAGCAATATGAGAACCTCTCCAGAGTTAGTTGCTAATAAATCTTTAATAAGGGCGGGGGGAGCAGATGGGAAAACAAAGGCAAAGATAATTGTTCAAGGACTATCCGAAAAGGGTATGTGACCTTTCAAGTGAATCTCACTTGCAAGTTAGCTTACAGAGTAAAGTTCTTACAACGTCCACCTCTGGTGTCTAATGACCTAGGTAATTTGCCTTAGTTTGTCACCAGAAGGAGTTTTACTTACTGAATCACTTGACATAATCTAGTTTCCAAAGGAGAACTACTTAAACAAAGGATTAGGTTTCTCTCCCTCTTTTTATGTTTTCATGCACAAGCACAATTCAGGTTGTTCTACTCTAGTCCCCTCATCAAAAAGCTCAAAAACTTTTCATGTTGAATTTTAAAAGTATATGGGAAGCAAATGAAAGCACTGCATTCAGGGGAAGAATACACTTTTAACTTATCAATTGAATCCAAACAGCACACCTGGCCCCCTTTCAAGAAATACCTACAACAAATTCGACCCACATCATTTTTGTAATGAAGAGCTTTACTGCTGACTTCTGGATAAAGGGCTTTGCCCCAAAGATCTGATCTAACCAAAACTAAAACAAATGAAAAAAATGACCTGTTACACATCAAAGAGTCTGAGGAAAATGTGTCCATTTCCAAAATATGTATGAGTGCAAATAAACCTTGACCCTTGTAGAAGAAATAACTTCTGTAAATTTACCACACGAATGCCCTTAAAGTTCATTTACCTGTATTTTATGTGTTTATATTCATTTATTCTAATATTTGACAGTAGGTTTATACCAGCGAATAGTAACAAGCTAGCTTTAACATTGTAAGAAGACTTGTCCTTTTGTTATTCTTGAATTTTTTCAACTTGCTATTTCTTGTGTTCATCTCCATATTTAAAAGGCTGTGAAACAAAAATTGGTCAAAATGCAGAAAAATTATTCATTGACTACAGATGTGTTCGTTCCCTTGAGCCCAGTGGCTTAAACATTTTTTTTGTCTCACACATTTTATGAAGGCTACCTCTATGTGTGAAAATCTCTGAGCCATTTTAAATGAAGTGATTTCTGTCCTAATTATTACGACTGTGTTCAAAGTCAGTGAATTCTTTAAGCAATGGATAAATCGAGTCAAAAGAGATGATCAGATTATTATCTCACGTTTCTGGGATAATTTTTTATTTATTACTGCTCATATGGTTACATAGACTTTTATATCATGGTCAAGGTTTTGATATGTTGGGCCTTTAAAATTTATTTTTAATCTTAAGCAGCGTTCTGATGATCATCTTTATCTCCTAAGCCTTTAAGCATATCCATAATTATTGCTATAAGAAAGCATCTTAGAAACAGAATTTGGGGTAAAAGGTTTTTACACATTTGAAGGGTTTTAACATATAGGTCTAAAGTATCTTCCAAAATTGTTGCCTCAATATATCTTTTGTTTGTCTGCGTAAAAAAGCCTCTATTTCCCTTAATCTCTGCTAACATCAAGTATTAGAATTTTCACTTACTTTTGGCAAATTAGTTGATGAAAAAAGGCACTCATTAAACAATTAAGTATTGTGCCATATTTAATTGTATTTCTTTCACCAGCTCCCTCTTGTGGTCTATTATGTATAGCCTTTTTAGTCTCAGTTTACAACTTCTCTTTATGTTATTTCCCTAAAATGAAAAAAATACATATGGAGTCAACGCTAGCAGTCTATTCAGATGAAAGAGAGTACCGAAGAAGACAGAGACAAAGCAGAGGCTTGTTTGACAGGAGTGAGGGCAACTTTATGCTGCTGGATGAGCAATTCCCGCTGCCTTTCCTCCTCCCAGTCACATGCTCATAGACTCCCCAACACAGCCCACTTCTCTGTCTTCTTCTTTTCTGTTTTCTGGAGGGGTTGTCAGGGTGTGACCTTTCTCTCTCAGTCTCTCTCACTCTTTTTTAAAATTGTAACTCTATGAACTTACCACCCACTTCAATCACAGTGTGTTTTACTACACATTTGGCACAGGCCTCCTTGCTGTCTGACCATGTTTCTGGGATAACTTCTGTAGTCCTTAATGGGTTCTCAGCCAGAGTGTAATCAATTTAAGGACAGAACATTTTTCATAGTTCTCTTCCGTCCTTTGGGGTTCTAGCACCATGCTCAATAGGTAATAAGCCTTGAACTATTACAGGTTCATTGACTACAGATGTGTTTCTTCCCTTGAGTTTAGTGGCCCAAATATTTTTCTTGTCTCACACATTTTATGAAGGCTACCTCTAAGTGTGAAAATCTCTGACCATTTTAAATGAAGTGATTTCTGTCCTGACTAATTATTACGACTGCATTCAAAGTCAGTGAATTCTTTAAGCAATGGATAAATTGAGTCAAAAGAGATTATTAGGCCCATTGAGGGGACCCAGCTGGTGTTTAGCTAGTAAGAAATATACACTGAAGCACATAGAATGCAAACTTTCCCATGATGCCAGACTCAGCTCCTCTAGTGATGGAAAAAGCGTTACTGAGTTTTCTCAGTAACAATATTAAAATGATCAAAGAAGTCATACAATAACACATCTAAAGTTCTTCTAAAACTCTTCATAATTATGTCTTGAATATATAATTTTAATATTATGTATGTCTATTAAACTTATATACAAGTATGTGAGACTTTATCATAATTTATAATTATAAAACAACTTTTGTTAATTCTATGTAAAACTATATTTTAAAATTGAACAATTTGAACTCCTGTCTTTTGAGAGATTCTGGTCCACACTTGCCAGTCAATACTTTTGTACTACATAGCTAGATTTATATGTGTAGAGATAGATATTTACATATATCCACAATAGAACATGCTTAGCCATGTACAAAACTTGAAGCAATTACCATCTTAAGGGAAATTCACTGCCATTACTTTTTAAAATATTATAAATTAATATTAAAAGCTAATATTAATTTATGAACATGCAATTCACAGGGCATGGGTCTGTTTTCTGGCATGCCTGTGGTGTTCAATTAATCTGTTTCAAAGATAAATTATATGTTAAGCTTACATTAGAAACTTTTAAAATTTCTAGTATTTAGCTGCAAAGAAGACAAGCTTTGCTAGGCTGGAATTTGAAACTGACTTAATGTAGGAGTTCATGCATAAGCAGTAGTAGACCTTTGAAGCTTAAAGTTTAATCCTTTTGAGATCATCAAGAACTTTAGTCTGTTCATGTCTGTTTCTCATAAACGCACATTAGAAACACTATCTGTCATCATCCCGTGAAGTGTGGTACAGTTGATAGTTTTAGTGAGCAAGAAATCACGCTAGGGTAATAGTCGTTCTTTAGAATTAGCGACGGGGTCTGCTAAGTAGAGAACCCAACAGAGAAGTTAGCATCACAGGGCTCATGAATTACGGGAACATTGGGCTGCGCTTTTTGACACGACTGATTACTGACTTGTTATTTGGAGTTCTTTAAAAAAAAAAAAAAAGTTCCTACTACCACCCAGTTAAAAAAAATGTACTCTGCAATCTTTTCTTGTTTTGCATATGATTGGTAGCATACCTTTTAACTGCTGTAATAAAAAATATATGTGCAAGTTGGCTATAAGAAATGCCAAAGTTTCACCTAATAAAATTTTGGTATGCTTCAGTTTTCAAAGTAAATTTGATTTATTTGAGCCACCAGTCGTCCGATGACAGCCTTGTGTTTTTTATATGAGTCATGTCCCAAGGGGTCTAGAATATGCCAATGGTGTATCTTGGATTGGGTCCAGTGTCCGCAAACAGGTTTTCATTAGACTTTGATGCCAGTCACATTTGGGAGCAGAGAGGCTGCTGAAAACCTGCTTTACTTTGGGATCACTTCTTTCTCTTAGGAAAAACAACCAAGATCTTTTTTAGCAAAGCTTTGCGCCTCCACATTGTAGGTGTATGGCAATATTTCAGAGAGCAGTAATCTGTTATTGCAGGTGGTCGGGCTTCAAGCACTTCCGTATTTTGAGAATAGATCAGACGAAGTGCAACAACTTTTATTGAAAAATTGCCGAATTTGAAAATTAGAAACACATTTTCTGTGGCTAAGATTAAGTTAGCATGTATTACAGTCACTTGGCCTTTTCTGTAGCACTAAGGGGAATATAATTACATAGGTTATTCCAAGTGTCATGGGATTGGAACCTTAATCACACTTAGAAACTTTTACCATGCTGACGTACACCCTCACTCTTTAATCTCTTTAATAATAAAGGCCTTTCTATTTTCCTATTAAGAAAATGAAGCATGCTAGTCAGTGAGAAATAAGGCAAACCCATCTTTTTTATTCAATAAAAGCAAGTTATATTGAGGATATTTTTAATTATACTTCTTATGCTGTTAGATAAGTTATATGTGAAAATGAAGACCAAATTTGCTGTTTAAAATCTATTTTTACCAACACTCACAGGTTCATGTGTTTGTCTGTATGTGCAAGCATGTAACTTGATTTGGAAATGAAACTCGGAATCTTATCCTTAAATGAAAAGACAAAAAAGTTACATTTTTTTCCAGTGGCAATCAGGTCTAAAAGGATTTTATCAAATAAAAATCTTTTACCATTAGAGACAATCAGATCAAAAGAAGAATGACGGAATAAAAGGGAAACATCCTGTTACTAATTGAAGGGAAGAAAGACCCAGGTCTCCTGAATCAGCAGAGGTTTTACTACATTTACAAACCAAGAATCTGACATAAGGTGGGCCTCTGAGAATTTGCTGGCATTATCTTCTGAATTAAAACATGTCATTGTCATTATAACAGAGGAAATAGTAGCTAGTTTATTGTTTGTATATGCTATAGAATATACAAAGCTACTTTGTTTTAATTTAAAAATACCTCTGGATCACGTAGTCTAGCCGAAAGCCAGGTATATGATAAGTCCTTGAACTACTAAGCCAGTCAAAGAAGAACCCTTCTCAGTATCTATTATGTCACATATATAAAAACAAAACATTACAGGGATGGAGGAGAAAAGATGAAAAGCTGATGTCAAGGGCTCAAGTGGAAAAGCAGATATTTAGAGAATGATGATGGCGGCAGACATGCGAGGGTATTTGACACAATATATGTATGTATGGATTGTGATAAGTGATGTACAAGCCCCCAATAAAATGATTTTTAAAAAATTACAGGATAGATGATTCTATAGCTAAAATTTTAGTGTGTAGTGTAAGTTAATGGTTGTTAATTATATTTTCTTGTGGAATCCTGGTATTTAAAATAATTAACCATAAATCTCTCTCCAATAATTTTAGGTGAACATCAAGAATTTCCAAGAGAGTTTTAAACAGACACATAGACTATAATTTCTGATGCATTGGAAATATTAACATTTAAATTAACATATTCAATAAAATTTAAGTACCATAAATATTTGCTACTTCTCATTATTAATTTTTAATGTACAAATTTTCCACAAATTTGTATACTTCATGGGATTACACAGATGTTGCATACTATAAATTTACTAAAAAATACACTAGATGCTAAGAAAAGTATAATTGCAATCAGAAAACTTTATGCTATGTAAGTTATGCCTCATCGAGCTGCTAAAAATATGCGAATGAGTGTTGTTTAACAGCTTGAATTTTTATTTTCCATAGAATCCTGTCCAAGTGTAGTGTGCTTTCAGTTTTGGAAGGCAAGTGTTGATTTCATCACACTATTCTGTGATCAAAATTTGTATCAAAATGTAAATATATTTTATTCCCAAAGACCATAAGACTCCAAATACAAATATATATATTTTTTTTTTGGGGGGGGGGGGGAGGCATCACTGCTCTCCGGTGGTGGGAGTAGGAGGCCCAGCCCTACTGCTGGAATTGAACCTCCGTCCCAGTGGGCCGCAGTCCCGTGCACAACTACTACGCCACCGGAGCTCAGCCCTAAAAATGTTTCTTAATTTTATTGTTATAATTATTGGCATACAATTGATTAAAAATATTGATAAATTATTTGCATAAATAAGGGTAGCAGTAGCCCCCAATCCCAAATACATGGGCAGCTGCCCCTCCCCCAGAAGAATTTGCTTCAGAGGACAGCACTGAAGCTGCAGCTCAGGGAGAGGGACATGTCTTACCAGAGCACACGGGAGCAAATGAAAGGGGAGGAAGAGAGAGTGGAGTGGATCACAGTCCAACAAGCCTTGAGGATGCTATCCCAACTCAGAACAGTCAACGCACAGAGAAGACCATGTGGCCGGCCCACTATGAGACACTACGTACCTCACTGACTCACGGTCCTATGGAGGACAACTCTGGAAATACAAGGTCTGAAGTGCAACCAGTCTGACCCTAGCACAGTGAGGTAAAACACTGAGGGTGTTCACCAGAAGAGTGGGGGGAGCAGAGCATAGAGGGTGTACCAAGGATTGACTTTGAATCTAGAGTGTGGAATCCCATTGGACTCAATCAGAGGACATCCTAGAGGTCAAACAGACCTTGAACTATTTACAGGCTTTTTATTATCATTTTTTTTTTACTTATTTATATATTTTTTCTGGACATTGGTTCTTTTTCTGCTGTTGACATTTTGTTTTCTTTTGTCTTTTTGTCTTAATATGTCTTGTTTTTTTGTTCATATTATTATCTCTGAAGGTCTATCTAGATAAGATAGGCTGATGAAAAGTCTGGAGGAGAAAATAACTGGACCAGTGGTTTCTGGGGGACATGGGAGTGAGGGGAGGTGGGAGAAAGTAAGTGACCAATGTAGGGACAAGGGAACAACAAGTGATCCAAATCAGTGGCAAGGAGGGTATGAAAGGCTTGGTAGGGATTGATCAAGGATTATGTAAGTGAGAGAAATTACTGCAACCCAAATGAAGCCGGAACATGATAGTGGAGCAAGAGGGAAATAAAAGGGGACAATGGAAAGAACTAGGAGGCAAGGGGCCTTTATACAGGTCTAAGTACAGGTACATAGATACATATATTTATATATGATGATGGGGAAAAAGATCTATGTGCAAATACTTTTAGGGTTAATATTAAGGCAGCAAATGGACATTGGACCTCCATTCATTTACTTCCTCAATGCAAAAACACTTTGCTTTATTAAATTGGCATTCCATGATGTTCACCTTCCCGACAAGATCGCTGAAGACAAATACGTGCATAAGCAAAAGTGGTGAAGAAAGCTGATGGTGCCTGGCTATCAATGTTAAAGATACTGTCTGGGGTCTCAAATGCTTGAAGGTAAAACAAGTAGCCATCTAGTTCAGAAGCAACAAAGTCCACATGGAAGAAACACACCAGCCTGTGTGACCAGGAGGTGTCAAAGGGACCAGGTAACAGTCATAAAAAATAAACGAGAAATTATATCATTTTAATTGAGGGGGAATACAGATTGTGGACCCAAATCCCCTCTGTCAGCAACTGGACATCCCCTTACAGAAGGGTCTCAGGGAGGAGACAAGTCAGTCAAGGGCAGTGTAGCGACAGTGAAACATGCAACTTTCCTCTAATTCTTGAGTGCTTTCTTCCCCCATTGTCAGGATACCAATTCTACATTATAGATCTGGCTACATGTGAGGATATACACTGGTAGAGATAGGAACCGAAAACATAGGGAATCCAGAACAAATCATCCGGTCAGGACCAGTGGTGCGAGTGGTGAGACTCGAAGGGTGGAGGGGAAGTGGAGTGGAAAGGGGGAACTGATTATAAGGTTCTACATATAACCTCCTCCCTGATGGACAGAAAATAGAAAAGTGGGTGAAGGGAGACATCAACAGTGTAAGATATGACAAAATAGTAATAATTTTTAAATTATCAAGGTTCCATGAGGGAGGGGGCCCTAGGGAGGAAGGGGGGGGATGAGAAACTGATACCAAGGGCTTAAGTTGAAACCAAATGTTTTGAGAATGATGAGGGCAACAAATGTACAAATATGCCTGACATACAATGAATGAATGGATAGATTGTGATAAGAGTCATGTGAACCCCCAATAAAATGATTTTTTTAAAAAAAGGGACAACAGTACAAGTTACCAAATAAATGTAATGTGACAGGCAGAACTGTTTTGTTCTTTATTTAGTTGTTTCTTTCCTATGTATTCAATGTTCAAATTGAGATAGAATTCTATAACAATTTGATTCTTATCACTTATTTTGGTAGTTTTAAGCCCTAAGAAACATTTTTTAGATAAATTATAAGATTGAGATATAGAAAGATATAGATATAGATAAAGATATAGAAAGATATAGATAAGATGGAGGAATAGAAAGGGAGAACCAACTTCAGGGATCTACATGTTGCCTCCTCTCTGGGACACGGACAACAGGGAAGCGAGTGTTGGGGCACATTGTACAGTGTACAGTATGAAAAAAATAACAATTTGTAAAATACTAAGGGTTCAAAGGGAAGGGGGGGAGGAAGGGTAATATAGGGAGCTGATACTGGGGGCCTGCAGGGAGGATGATTTGAGAGTGATGATGGCAATGGGTGTGTAAATGTGGCCTACATACAATTGATGTTGGTATGGATTTTGATGGGAGTTGTATGGACCCCCAACAAAATGATTCATTAGAAAAAGGAGGGGAGGGGAAAGAGGAGCTTTTTTTTTTTTTTTAAAGAGGAGCTTGTACCAAGGGCTCAAGTGGAAAATGTTTGGAAATGTATGTGGCAGCATGTGTGCAAATGTGCTTGATACAAATGATGTACTGAATGCTGTAGTAGTTGTAAGAGCCCCCAATAAAATTATTTTAAAAAAAGATTGAGATTTAAGCAATGTGACTCTGTTATGTCCAAAGTACTGAATGTCTTTTTAATTAAAGTAATCTTTTAATTATCTACACTTAATTAGGTCTTCTTTCTATTTTACTAAGGACACCTAATTTAAAATCACCAGTAATTCTCTTCCAAAATACAGGGCACCTTCACTAGATCATGATTTTCAGAGGTTTACCAATTATGTAATTATGTACTTCGGAAGTTTTGTAATAATGTGATCACTCCACATAATGTGATCTGATGTGATCGGATATCTATTCTAAATTCTTTAGGGGCTAGGGTAGGATGTAATATCCTTACTCAGGTGGCAGTGCTAATCCAATGTAAAGGGAGTTTTTCTGGGGTGTGATTTATTTCAGCTTTTCTCTTAAGAAAACACAAAAAGAGATAAGAGGAGGGAGAAGCAGCTGAGATGAGGAACCTCTGTACCTCTGAGCAAAAATACCACGAGAGAGTGAAAGACCTTGTTTGGACCTCAGGTGTGTGCACTGAGAACATTTTACACCCTTGGAAGATGCATGACAGAACACACGGAGAGCTCCAAGATCTGCGGATATCAAAAGGATACGAGGGCCTGACCCGACAGTTGTAAGACAAAAGAGACTTCCTCTAGAGTGCGTGTCTTGAATTCGAGCTTATCTCCTAGACTTTTGAAGAATGAATATCTGTATTTTAAAACTACTTGCTTGTGTCACTGCTATTGTAACAGCACTATATAATTAAGACACCAATGGATATGCAGAACTGATCTGTCCCAAACTGCTGGCACAAGACAGTCCTTCTCACCAGTTGCTTTCTTTAAAAAGTTCAAAATGCAGTAAAACCCACTACTGTGGAGTTAACTCAGACTCAGGGTGAACCTTTAAGATTGAGCAGAACTGGCCTGATGAGTTTCCAAGATTATACCTCTTTTTGTTTGTTTTTTTTATTTCTTTTTCTTTTTCAAAAAAATACTTTAGGGCTGAGACACCATGGCGTGAGTGGTTGAGTGTGGGACGGCGGCCCGCGGGCTTGGCGGTTCAAATCCATCGGTGGCTCTCAGGAGCAGCACTGGGTAGCTCCCACGACCATGAGAGGGCTGTGATGCCCCCCCCCCCCAAATAAAACAAAAAATTACTTTTTTGGGGGGCTCTTATATCTCTTATCACAATCCACATATTCAGTCAGTGTTTTAAGCATATTTGTACATAATCTTTTTCAAAGCATTCTCTTCCCACTTGAGTGCCTGGTGTCAGCTCCTTCCCCTTTCTTCCCCCTTCCTCCCCTACCCACCTTCCCTCACAAACCCTTGATAAGTTATAGATTATTATTTCCATATCTTCAATCATCATCCATTGCCCCTCATCCACTTTTCCATTATTCATACCCTTAGGAGGGAGTTATAGTTTGATTCTTGTGATCAATTAACCTGTTCTCCCCCTCATCCTCCCCTCATCCTCCTGGTATCTCTACTCTCATTGTTGGCCCTGGGGGGTTTATCTATCCTGGATTCCCTGTGTTGCAGGTGCTTATATGTAGCAGTGTGCATGCTCTTATCTAATCTGATTTGTGAAGTAGAATTGAGGTCATGATAATGGGGTGAAGGAAGCATCAAAGAACCAGAGGAACATTATGTATTTCATCGGTGCTACACTGCACCCTGATTGACTCATCTCTTCCCTGTGACCCCTCCATGAGGGGATTTCCAATTGCCTACAGATGGACTTTCTGTTTCCACTTCATACCTCCTCCCTGTGCTTTATCCCCATGCTCTGAGCAGGAAGATCATCCTTGGGGCTTGGTGGTCCAGGATGTCCTCTCCTCCCTCTCTATCCCTTTTCCCCCACATCTCCTAATCTGACCTGCACCTATCCCCAAGCTGTAGTTCCAGTGCTCTCCTCTGAAGTGCACTCTTTTGAGGGAGGAGGTTCCACAAGGTTGGGATAGGGACCGCCCTCACGGACCTCTCTATTGGTTTCATGGTACATGCTGGTAGATAACTTCACCTTTCCCCCGGGGGGTAACTACTGATTCTGAATTGCTGACTTTAAGATTAAAAACAAGCAACCTGCTAAACCACTAAGGCTTCTGTTGTTACTTCAGATCTTGTGCAGAGGTTGTAAAATTTAGGATTGGTGGAAGGTTTGCCTTTCTTTTGTTAACTGGAGGTAAGTTTACCATTAAAGGAATAATCTCTATTCTAGATGTGTTTTTACACTGTTTGGTGCCATAAAGGAGAGCATGTGGAAACTGATGATCTAGAAGTTGATTTCCTGAAAGCCATCCTTACCCAGCGTACCCCTTGAGAAGTTTTTGTCCATTTTCACAGGAAGTCATTTTGCCTTTTGAGGACTGGTATAACCACTTAGAAGTTAGCAGTCGGCAGAAAGAATATTTGGAAACTTCCCTTAATGGCTCCAAACACAACATCTTGACCAGCAGAGTACAAATAGAACTTGCCCAGGATTTTCTTTTGCTTGGATCCACAACTGACACTCATGGAAGAAGCAGAAGTCAAGAAATCAAATGTCATATTTTATTGAGAAAATCTACTGCAAAAGACCTCTTCAACATACAAAAGAGCAAAAGTGGCATATTGAAGACCTCACCCAAACTTTGATATTTTAATTGCTTCAAAAGCATGTAAAAGTTGAACACAGGAGAAGAATCGATGTGTTTGGATGATGGGTTGGTAAAGAGTGCTGAATATACCATGACCTGCCAGAAAAATACGTACATTTGCCTTAGAAGAACTATATCCCAATAACATCGAAGCAAAGATATTGAAACTTCATGCCATGTGTTCTGGACAAGCTATCAGGAGAGACCAGTCCCTGAAAAGAGGTCATTACGTTTGGTAGAGTGTCAGCAAAATGAAGAAAATGGACAGGCATGGGGGCTGCCATAGGTGTGAAAATGGCACCGAACTCAGTGGCATCTAACAATAATAAAAAGTGTCAACAGTCCAAACCCATACAGTGGCTCCACCAGTAAAAGGACGTAGAAATCACGTCCACTGAAGATCATAGCCTTGGAAACTGCTGTGTTATTGGGCCCTTATGTGTCAAACTTAACCCTATGACACATAGCAGCAACAATCAGTTGAAAGGAAAGAGATCCTGGCTGAAGATAACAGTTAAACACTGAACTACTAACCAAAGGCTGTAATTTGAAGTGACCAAGAATCACCTGGAAGACCTTCAGATAGGGTCATGGCTTTGAAAATCCAATGGAACAGTTGTTTCTACTCATCTGGAGGCTCTGTCAGTCCAAATAGACTGGATTGTAATGAATCTAGCTGAAGTCCAGCACTAGGACTTGAGTTTTTTTTAATTAATATATATTTAGTTCACATCCCCAAATCTAGACATCTCATCCTACTGAACTTAGATGAGTAATCTTCATAGTACTCTTCTGTTGATAGTGGTGCTGGAGATGTTGTTGTTAAAGACCTTCAAGTCAGTTCTAACCCAAAGTGGTCCTAGGTACAACAGAACAAAATATTGCCCTGTCTTGTGTAATCCTCACTCCTGCCCTATATTAAAGCCCATTGTTATGGTCACTGTACCAATCCATTTGCTAGAATTTTCACTTAGGATGCAAAAAAATGTCTACTTCTGTAAATGCCACTCACACAATCCCCTAGGTATTGCAGCCTACTTATGAATCACAGTACCTCTGTAGCAACATGCTACATGTATTACCTAGATGGAATCAGAAACCATAGCAGGGTCACAAAAGGGTCACAATGAAGGGACAAGTCAGCCAGCATGCAGTATAGCACTGATGAAACACACAACATTCTTCCAGTTCTTTAATATCCCCCCCCCCACCGTCATAAACACAGGTCTACCTTACAAAACCAGCTAGACTGGAGCATGTACACTAATACAGATAAGAGCCCTGAAGACATGGAATCCTGGAAAGATAAACCTCCCAGGGACAGTAATGGGAGTAGCAATACCATGAAGGTGGGGGTAGAATGGGCAAAAAAGGGGAGTCGATCGAAAGGATCAATATATTAATCTCCTCCTCTACCCTGAGGGGAGAAAACAACAGAAATGTGCATGAAAGAAGATAGTGGATATTGTAAGAAATAAAAACAATAATAACATAATTTATTTGGGTTCACAAGCGTGGGAGCCTAGGGAAAAAAGAGGAGCCAATACCAAGGGCTCAAGCAAAAAGAAAATGTTTTGAAAATGATGGCAACATGTACAAATATCCTTGATACAATTGATGTATGGATTGTTATAAGTGCTGTAAGAGCCTGCAGTAAAATGATTTATATATCTAAAAAGAAGTTATATTTCCTCACCTAAGAGATCACTATAACTAGTGTTAACAGTGTAAAGAAATCATTTACCTTTTTCAAATTTTTTAATTTGAGGGGCTGAACCCTGGTGGCGTAGTGGTTGTGTGCGGGACTGTGGCCCACTGGGATGGAGGTTCAATTCCAGCTCCACAGAGCAAAAGGCTGGGCCTCCTACTCCCACTACCTGAGGACAGTGATGCCCCCCCCAAAAAAAAAAGACACACACAAATTTTTTATTTGAAACACCAGATACAACAGAGTTGTCTGTAGTCAAATTATTTGAGTTAGTGAATAATCCATGTCTAAAATATAGACTTGACAGAAAGGTACTGATCTCATTTTTAGGGTGATCCACATTCACAATGGCTTTAAAATATTTTCATTTGAACAATTAAAACCTTATCAGCTGACCCTCCCTCTGAGTCACATTGGGCTGGATCTGGTTTTCAAATTTTTCTGTAGTTTTTTTGGTTTTTATTTGTTCACATTGGGGTTTATCTCAGATGTATTTAATCTTTTGGATGACCCTTGTGGCGGTCATGTATTCGAGATGCCAATTTTCATGATTGAGATGTAGGGGTGGAGTTTAGCCTATTAATCTGGAGATAGCCATTGAGTAGCCAAAGAGACCTCTGTGGGAGCATGACTTTCTTCTGAGACTTCTGGGAAATCTCGCGATATTTCCTTGGTGGAGATGAGAGGCAATCTCCCAGTTGTTGGGAGTCAGTCTCTGAGATAACAAACCATGGACAAGACAAGGCGGCAGCATCCCAGGAGCTGGAGGAGCCAGAGGAGAAGCCACATAGCCTTACCCTGATGGAACCAGACCTCTGAAGCTGGAGAAGCCATGTGGAGACACCTGCAAGCACTAAGTTGCTTCTATCACCACTGGATGCTGTTGATGGACCCTAAGCCCTAGAAGCAAGGAGCCATGGGGAGACCCCTGCCAGCGCCGGGACTCTGCACCCACTGACCTGTAACTTCACGAGTCAGAAGGAGACTTTATAGATTGGTATCATGCATATGGGCTAATATCAGACTTATGCCTTTGAACTGGACTGGGTTGGGATGCTTTCTCAATGTCCCATTCCTCTTGTATATAAAGCTTTCACTTATATCCATATGCATGTCTATGAATTTGTTTCTCTAGTCTACCCAGACTAACACAACCCGCTTGATTTTGTTTTGCATGATTTTCTGCTAATGGAACCAAGGATTGATGAATCTATGGAGACAGCAAGGAAAATAAGGGTTTCTAGGGGATGCAGTGGTGGTGGTGGTAGTAATAGGATAAACAAATATTAAAAACACTAATTAGTGTTATGGAAAGAAGTAATGAAATCAGTAAGCTGTTCCCGGAAAAGTAATAATAATTACCTGAGGGCATGACAGAGGAGGTTCGGGGGAAATGGGGACCAAACAGTAATGAGTATACGAAAGAATAAAATATGAAATTGATGGCGATGGTTGCCTAACTCCTCTTAATCTGATTCAACTGTTTAAATTGTGTAGTATAATTGTGTATTGTATGACAGAACAATTTTTAATTAAAAATTTTTTGGTCTCTTTGTAGAATTAAAAATACAGGAGAAATCATCTTATACCTAAAAGTCATAGCAACTTATCAAAGGATTTGGAATGAATAGTTTCCATGTATGAGGAACCCTTGTAGCACAGTGGTTAAAGCACTTGGCTGCCCATCATAAAGACTAGATCCCACTAGCTGATGAACAGGAGAAAGGTGTGGCAGTCTGCTTCCTCACAGGTCAGTTCTGCTGTCCAGTAAAGTCATTTCAAGTTAGTATTGACTCAATAGTGATGGACTTCTGTGTGTGTGTATTGTTTCTATGTATGCAGTACTTGGCTCTTGTCATACAAATCCAAGTCTCTCCCTTTCTCACTTCTTTTTAATTTTTAAATGACTTAGTATCTTTGTACATTGCCTCCCTGCTTTTAGGGAACTCTGATAGCAGAGTTGGCTTCACAGTGGGTTGCCAACCTTGAGGACAGTGATCAGAACCTACCAACTTCTCTGTGGAAGAAAAAGTCATCTGCTTGCTCCCAACAGATTTCCAACCTCAGTAACCCTGTGGAGAAATTCCCTCTGCACATGAGGTGGCTCTGAGTCAGAATCAACTAGAGAGTACACAAGATGAATTGGACACCCGAAAACCACCCCTCACCTCTTGCTCAGTGCGCAGCTCTAATGCCACCCAACTGTCCCCCTTCTCCAAGCCAGGCAGCGCTCCATTCTCTCTGTCCACATGAACTGAAATATATAGAATTGACCTATACAAACAAAAATTTCCTTGCACCACATTGTTATAGGCTATGTTTAATTCATCCTTGAATTTCCAGCACCGTCCGAGTGCTTGGCACATAGTCTTGTTCAACATGCTTGTGAAATGAATGAGCAAACTAATGAGGTCCTGATACTTAGCCATGCAGAAAAAGTCCTAGGGCTATGTACAAACATTAAGCTCTTGGCTACTATTGCAAAATTGGACCCACCAATTGGCCCATCAGAAGAAAACCCCTGCAATCTATTTCTTTAAGCTTACACGCAAGATGTGGGATGGTCTAGTCTGTCACTTGGGGTCACTGTCAGTTGGAATCTACTCTATGGTACACAAGAGCAGCATCAAGTTACTGTGAAAATATAAAAACAACCTAGCAGGGCACATGGGTTAGTGAAGACATATTCCTTGGGGTTCTTGCATCTCGGTGGACTTGGGGTCTTTAAAGTGACATTGGAGGAGAGTTGTTTGACTTATGTTTTGTTTTTTTGTGTGTGTGCAGCAAATATGCATGAAATATGGCATGATGGCCCTCACTGTTACCTGAAAATCCCAGAGGCAGGTTTTATTTTTCTTCCTCTATGCTACCCTTTCACAATTTCCTTCTTTTCTTACCATAGCCATTTCGCTGCCAACAAGCACACAGACACACATATGCAAATACACACATGCACAGCACACATCTCCCCTCTCTGAGGAAGTCAAAGAGATAACAGAGAGAATGCAGAAATATGGAAAGATCAGTGTCTCTCCTCACTTTTCAAAGCGTCATCTAGCCACTTTCCTCAAAGTGAGATTTTCCATTTAATTGCCTCACCAATACAACTCCTTTGGTTTCCTTGATCTTTGGGGGTAGTTTTGTGGGTTTGGGGTGTTGGACATTAAAAGCAGCTATGTTGGAGGTAAAGACTAAGCTGGGTAAACATGAAGGACCCTCCGGGTTCTTAGGGATGTGGAGCCCCTCTGGAGGAAAATGAACTGGCATGACTAGGATTCCTGCTGATGTGGGTTGGGTCTAAGTAATGACCCAGCTTGTGAAATCAGCCTGCTGTGGCTGGCACGGAGTCATAAACCAGACCAATTAAATTCCTAGAGGAAAATATAATTGTGTAAGCTTCAAATGTTGAGTCGAACTATTCAACAGTGAACTATTCTTTTAACTACCAACAGTGCTTGAGCCCACTTCTTCCTGTTATGGCAGCCACTAATGGCAGCTCCAGCCGCGGATGCCTGGATGTTGAGAATTACAACAGCCCAAAGTCCAGAGGTTTACTGTCACTATGGACAAAATTGAAGTGCTAGTGAAAATATAAACGAAAAATGAAAATTCAAATTTCATTCTGTTACAGCTGGCGATTTATAAACCATGTAGATTTCATCTATATTTTTCGCAATTTAAAAAAATAATTTTGTTGGGGGCTTGTACAACTCTTATCACAATCCACACATACACCCATTATGTGATGTACTTTTGTACATTTCTCTCATTGTTCTCAAAATGCTTGCTTTCCACTTAACCTCCTATTATCTGCTTCTCATTTTCCCCTCCCTCCCTACCCCCCCTCATGAACCCCTGATAATTTATAAATTATTATTCATTTTTCATATCTTAAACAATCTGACATCTCCCTTCACCCACATCTCCACTGTCCAACCCCAGGGAGGAGGCCATGCAATCTGTTCTCCCTTTCCACCCCACCTTTCCTCCATTCTCCACCCTCTCATCCCCAGTCCCAAGGGGTTCTTCTGGACTGGATTTCCTGTGTTTCCAGTTCCTATCTGTACCAGTGTACATCCTCCAGAAGAGCCGGATTTGTAAGGTGCAACTGGGGTCATGATAATGGGGAGTTTGGGGAGGGAAGTATTCAAGAACTTGAACACTTGAATTCAAGGGAGGAACATGGTACGTTTCATCATTGTTACACTGCACCCTGACTGCCTCGCCCCCTCTCCCGACCTTCTAATTTAAGGAAGAAAATGATACTTCCAGGGTACATTATAGGCCCTTTACTTGCCGACACAGTGAACAAAGTGTGTAGGCTGCTAGCTTTGGACTCACAAGTCTTGGGAGAAAGAGGAGACTGTCCACTTCTGCAGTGATCCACAGGTTCTCAGCATTAGGAAGGAGCCCTGGTGGGCAGAGTGGTTATGTACCGGGTTGCTAAGCGAAAGATCCACAGTCTGGAATCACAAGTCATTCCACAGGAGAAAGATGGGGTCTTCTCCTTCCTTCCATCAGGAGTTACCGTTTCAGAAACCCACAGGACAGTTCTACCCTTTGAGCCTCCCTTTAAGTCAGAAACAACTCAATGGCCTAAAGTTGTTGAAATGTGATGAAGCAGTTCTGCTCTGTCTTTGCGTCGCTATGAGCCAGAATTGATGTGAGAGCAGTGTTTGATTTTGGTGTTGGTGTTGTATACATATGCGATGAGAACCAGACTTGACAGAATTGCCTGATCTTTCCAGATTTCCAATGTTCTCTGTGGCAGCTCTCCAGCATTCTCTTCCTCAGACTGACCTCAGCTGGAGGCACTCAGGACTCATGATCCAGAGCAGCTCAGAAGTGGTGAAAAATACCGCTCTTCAAGTCTGCAGTTAAAAACAACACATCTCCAATAAGACTATGTAGCCCCAAATGGCAAAGAGACAGAATGGAAAAAGTAAGAGTCGAAGAGGCTACACCTGAAGAATTTGTGGTAGAGAAATAACTGGACTGACTGGGAAGGTGATCTCTTCTGAGAATGGGAAGGACTTACAGATATTGATCATATTTGGGAACCTGACGAAAATTTAGGTCGTCTGGGATTGATTGATGTGTTCCTCAATTCTCAAAAAGATGGTAAAGAAAAAAAGGAGGATGAAAATAGAAAATCTTTCTCTGACAATGAACCCGATGAGAGCAAATCAAAGAAGTAAAGAGGCACTGCTGACAAATCCAGGGGCTTGGCCAGAGGTCTTGACCCTGCACGACTAAGAGGGGCCACAGACAGCAGTGGGCAGTTCATGTCTCCCATCAAGTGGAGTCGGAGGAGGCAGGCTTGCTGCTGGCAAAAGAGGCAAGCATGAAATGCCCTCAATTGGGATTGTGTTTTATGAAGAGAGACTAGCTTGGCATTCTTGTCCAGAGGATGAAGATATTGAGATAATTGTTTGTATTTATATATAAATAATTTGGGTCTTGGGATTTTTGTTTCATTTTGAATTGTTAGTGTAAAGAATAGCTACATTATTCTTTTTCTTTTTTCTCTATAAATCACTTTATTAGGGCCTCATACAACTCGTATCACGATCAATGCATTCATCAATTTTATGCAGGCCACATTTGCACATTTGTTACCATCATCCTTCTCGAAACATCCTCCTTCAACCTAGGTCTCCGGTACCAACTCCCCATATTTGCCCTTCCTCCCCCTCTCCCTCCCCCATGAACCCGTAACAATTTACAAATTGTCATTATTTTGTCATCGTACGCATTCTGATGTGTCCCTTCACCCACTTCCCCATTGTCCATACCCCAGAGAGGAGGCCACATGTAGATCCCTGCAACTGGTTTCCCTTTCTACTCCACTTTCTCTCCACCTTTTTGGAATCACCACTCTCAATCCTGGTCCTGAAGGGATCATCTGTCCTGAATTACCCCTGTTAACCAGTTCCAGTGTACATCTCCTGGTCTAGCTGGATTTGTAAGGTAGAATTGGGATCATGATAGTGGGTGGGAGGAAGCATTTAAGAACTAGGGGAAAGTTGCATATTTCATTGTTGCTACACTGCCCCATGACTGGCTCATCTCCTCCCTACAACTTCCTATGTAAAGGGCTGTCGCTTTACCTATTGATGGACTTTGAGTCCCCAAGCTGTACTTCCCCTCACTCATAGTGCTATAATTTTTAGTTATTTGATGTCTGATACCCAATTCCTTCGACACCTCGTTGTGCTCAAACAGGCTGGTGTCCTTCTTTCATGTAGGCTTTGTTCCTTCTGAGCTAGATGGCTGTTTGTTTACTTTCAAGCCTTTAAGACTCCAGATGTTATATTGTGTGATAGCCAGACACCATCAGCTTACTTCATCACATTTGCTTATGCACACATTTGTCATCAATGATCATATCAGGGAGGTGGGCATGCAATGATATGATTTTTAGTTCTTGAAGACTGATTACTCATTCCTTCGACACCTCATGGTCACACAAGCTGGTGTGCTTCCATGTGGACTTTGTTGCTTCTGAGCTAGATGGCTGCTTGTTTACTTTCAAGTCTTTCAGACACAGACACTACATCTTTTGATAGCTGGGCACCATCAGCTTTCTTTGCCACCTTTGCTTATGCACACATTTGTCTTCAGTGATTGTGTTGGGAAGGTGAGCAACATGGAATGCCAATTTAATAGAACAAAGTGTTCCTGCATTGAGGAAGTACTTGAGTGGAGGTCCAATGCCCATCTGCTGTCTTAATGCTAAACCTATAAGTTTATGCATATAGATTTATTTCCCCATCATCATTCTATAAATATATTCACCTATGTACATGCCTGTATTTAATAAATGCTTATTATCCCCCAGTTCTTTCCACTATTTCCTTTTACTTTCCTCTTGTCCCACTATCATGCTCAGCCTCTATTGAAGTTTCACTATTTTCTCTCTGTTACATTACTCTTAATTAATCCCTATCAGGCCTCTCACATCCACCTTGTCACTGATTTTGAATCATTTGCTTTCCCTATCCCTGGGTAGGTCAATACCACCTCCTTTCCAACCTCCTCTCCATCTCCCATGTCCTCCCTCCACCCCTGAACCATCAGTACCATTATTTTCTCCTCCAGACTGTTCATCCGGATTAGCTTATCTCAATAGACCTGCAGAGATAACAGTATATACTAGAAAAACATAGGCATCCTAAGATGAAACAACCAAAGAGAAGAAAATAAAATGATGATAACAACAAAAAAATGTCATATATATATAATATATATAATAAGTAAAAATAATAACAAAATAAAAACCTGTACACAATTCAAGTCTGTTCATTGATCTCAGGAGGGGCCCCTGATTAAATCAGATGGGGTGCCACACCCTGGCACCAAAGTATATCCTTGGCACTCCCTTGGGAACTCTATGCCTTAGTGTTTTGCCATGGTGTGGTTGGGTCAGACAGGCACAATCTTGTCCTGGTTTCTTCTTTGTTGTCCCCAAAGTGCCTTGTGTCAGTGATTCATAGTGAGGTCAGCCATATGGTCCTCCTTGTGCATTGACTGTTCTGAGTGGGAATATCATCCTCAAGGCTCAGTGGACCAGGATGCACTCCATTCTCTCTTCCCCTTCAATTGTTCTCGTGTGCTCTGATCAGGTATGTCTCACTCCCCAAACAGCAGTGTCAATGCTGACCTCCAAAGCAAACTCCCCTGGGGTGGGGGTGAGGGGGAGTTGGCTGTCCATGTAGTTGGGATTGGGGTTGGGTCCTCAGACCCCTCCACGGGTTTTCTGCTCCATGCCCTCATGCTGCATTCACATCCTGGATCACCGGGTTTAAATTTGGTCCCTGTTTCCCTGTGGAGATATAAACAATACGCTCCGCTTGGGTGGGTTAGTAACTCATTCCCTCTCTGCACATCACAATATACCTCCCCCACCACTGCAGTTGGCTACCATATGTACCCCTGGATTTGGTCTTACCCCTCCTTGTTACATCAATAACATTGGTTACTTTGAATAAATAAAGCTTTCTGGAATTGCTTCATTTATAAGGAAAAACATTTGATACCATGATATATTATTTCCTCTGCATTGGAAGATAGCTTTTCTCAGTGTTGGGAAATTTTACTTGTTCATTACTGAACCAGAGTTTTTTTAACCTTCAATGTATGTCTAAGGACCATTCTGGGGTTTTTTTTATCCCTTCTCATTGTTTTTATCAATTTATTTTTAATTAGGAGTTAATACATGTATCATAGCTCAATCCTGTCAAGCAGTATTATACAATTGTTACCATAATCAGTTTCTAAACTTTTTTTTTGCTTCTTGGACTCTTTTTACCACCCCCACCACTGTACTCCACCCCATTCCCCAAAACTCTGATTCAGTTTGCAGTCCCTATAGGTTCATCAAGCATGGTCTTCATACTTGTGTGTGGATGCATGCAGAAGAATGTACACTGCATTTTACATTCATCAAAACCAAAGCTATTCTAAACAGAAATGATGTTTGACAACCATGGGTATCTTCTGTGGTTACAGAGTTGATATCTGTGGCAGTCATGTGCTTATGTTAATTTTATGATTGAAATGTAGGGGTGAAGTCTAGCCTGTTAATCTGGAGATAGCCATTGAGTAGCCTATGAGGCCTCTATGTGGGCATGGCTTTCACCTGAGACTCAAGGGAAATCTCGTGATATTTCCCTCGCGAAGATGAGAAGCTATCTTGCCCATTTGTTGGGAGTTAGTTTCTGAGAGGATTAATCACAGGCAACACAGAATGGCGGCGTCTGAGAGGCTAGAGTAGCTGAAGGAGAGATCACATGGCTTTGCCCTGATGGAGTCGGACCTCTGAGGCTGGGGCAGCGACATGGAGGCCTTTGCCAGTGATAAGATGCTTCTGCCACCACGGGATGCTGTTGATGGACCCTGAGCCCTGGAAGCGAGAAGCCATGGGGAGAACCCTGTCGGTGCCAGGACTCTGTACCCACTGGCCTGTGACTTCGTGAGTTAGAGGGAGACTTTATGGACTGATGTCGGGCATATGGGTTAATATCAGACTTGTGACTTTGAGCTGTACTGGGCTGGGATGTTTTCTCAATGTCCTGTTCCTCTTGAATATAAACCCATTCCTTGTAGTCATATGCGTGTCTGGAATTTGTTCCTCTAGTCTACCTGGACTGACACAATATCCTTCTGAACAAGCAACTCAAGAAATAGATCACCACAAGTAAAATTGGGGATGAGATCTTTGGGGGAGGGGGAAGTAATAAGTTGTAAGCTTTCAGGTCTAATAAACAACCCAGTAATCAATTAAATAACTTTTAAAATCTATCAAAATCCATACCTATGGAATCATACAAATGACACTTTATTTGTAAAATTCTTTGAGTAAAAAAAAAATCATCAATATTCCAAGCCTCCACACTCAAAAAAGAAAAGTAAATTAATACTGATATGTCTTCAAGTGGGCACTTGTTCCTTTTAGATAACCGCATTTATACAGAAAGTTGAGATCTCTGTGTTATGTTGCCTAAAAGGTTGCGATTCATGGAATTTCTGAAGACCTATTTGATGATGCAAGCTTGATAGGCTGGTTAGAGATGTCGCTCATTTAGAATCTGCGGGCATACATGGGTGAGCAAACTTGCCGTCTTCACTGCTGACCTGCAGGGTTTGTTCATTTCTCCAAATCCATCCATTACATGTAGGGTCAGGCTATTCTAGCTGAGCTAAATCCAGGAAAAAAAACTTACCAGGAATCAGAATGTTAATCCAATTGTATATTGTTTACTTTATTATAAAAACTGGTGAACAGTGGTCAATAGTTTTATATATTTTTTAAAGGGGAACATTATCTGCACTTTACAGGCTGTGGCCTTACCACTTTTCTGTGGGTATTTTTAGTGGAAAATATTTGAGTTTCCATCTCTGTCAGGTTTTCACCTGACACAAATTCTGCATTTTGGCTGGGTTATCCTAGCAGGTAATCAAATATTGAGTGTGACTTGATTTTATTTGTATGTAGAGGAATGCATAACTAGAGAGGAATTTTGAATTCTCAAATATAACCTTTGTGAAGCTGGTGCCGGAACTGACATGGTTTCTTTCTGTATTCACAGAGTCACCACGTGTCTGAACCCACTGGATGGTGCCAACATTGATATGCCTACAAATCAATCAAGATGACCCCTTGGGGACCCCAAACACCAGTCACTATTCCCTTCTAAACTGGCATCTGCTGTAAATGTATAGATCCCCTCAGAAGCCACTGCTTTGGTGGACCCATTTTGAAGACACCTTAACAAGTCCAAGGCAAGTGAATAAGGAATATAACTCATATGCAGCCACGCGCGGCCTATAGATGGATGTTTAAAGAAATTTTGTTGGGAGGAAACCTGTGCATGGGTGAGCTTGAGTCACAGTAGCAATGTGTTATGATTTAGTCTCCAATGTGTTGGTTGAATATGGTTGAATGATTATGAAGAGTTATGCAAAGCACCACATAATTTCAACAGGTGCCACCCTGCTAGGCAAGCTATTCTAAAGGAGATAATAAAGCTGTTCACCAAGATATTTATGTGGGATTGGCTTAAGGAATCAGTTGCATATGCTTTGAGCAACGAATATTAAATGTGAGAGAATAACCAATTATTGCAATATTGCTTCCCAAAACGAAATGAGAAAAGAGGTAGATTTTGCACAAGCCAGGGAGCATACCATGACCATATTGTACCTTCAAACGGCTTCTGAGATGATAACTAAAAAAAATACTTTTATTGGTGGTTCTTACATCTCTTATTATGATCCAAACATTCCTCCAATTTGTCGAGCACATTTGCACACATGCCACCATCATCATTTTCAAAGCATTCTCTTCCAACTTTATACCCTGATCTCAGTTTCCCATTTTTACCCCCCTCCCCTCCGCCCACCTTCATGAACCCTTGATAAGCTATAGATTATTTTTTTCCATATCTTACATCAGCCTCTGTTACCCCTCATGCATATTTCCATTATTTGTCCCTTGGAAGGAGGTTCTAAGCTGATCCATGTGATCAGTTTCCCTTCCTCCCCGCCCCGCCCCCACACTCCTCTAATCCTCCTGGTATCTCTACTCTCATTGTTGACCCTGAAGGATTTACCTATCCCGGATTCTCTGTGTTTCAGGCTCTTGTCTGTAGCAGTGTGCATGCTTTGGTCTAATCCGATTTGTAAGGTAGAAGTAAGGTCATAAGAGTGGGATAAAGACAGCACCAAAGAGCTAGAGGAAAGTTGCATCCTAACTGGCTCATCACTTCCTTATAGCTCTTCTGTGAGGGGAGGTCCAATTGTCTACAGATGGGCATTGGGTCTCCACTCCATGACACACACACCCCAATTCACTTTGGGTATGATTTTGTTCTGAATCTCAGATGCCATCAACCTGATCCCCTCAACACCTCATGATTACCCAGGCTAGTGTGCTTCTTTCACATGGGCTTTGTTGCTTCTGGGCTAGATGGCCACGTGTTTATTTTCAGGCCTTTAAGATTTCAAACCATATCTTTTGATAGCTGGGCACCTTTATGCAGCCATTTAGTGTTCAAAAGTCATGTCAAAAAGATGAGCGCATCACAGAATGTTGGGTTGTTAGAACAAAGTATTCTTGTGCCTCACTTGACTTGAGGCCCAATGTCCATCTGCAACCTAAATTATTAACATATAGATATGAGGATATTATTCTCTTCCCCAAGAAAATAATATTTTAAATCTTTCAAAGATTGAATAATCAAAGTGATTTGTGTGCCTTCAAGTATTCTATTTTCCTTTCAATAACTCATAAATTTTTTAAAAAGTAAATACTGGGGCTGAGCCCTGGTGACATAGTGGTTGTATACGGGACTTTGGCCCACTGGGTTGGAGGTTCAAATCCAGCAGCAAGGCTGGGTCTCCTACTCCCACCACCAGAGGGCAGTGATGCCCCAAAAACAAAACAAAACAAAAAGTAAATACTGTTTATGGTCACCTAGAAGTGATAATCGATAGCAGTGGCTTTGGTTTTTTGCTTTGATTCCAAAAAACGTTATTATTTTTCTTCAAAACCTTCCTGTTTTCAACTCTGAACTATCTATGAAATGAACCACATAGTGGAGGACAAAACAAACTTGGGTTAAAAAGTGGACGTTCTGAGAATAAAAAGGAAAGAAACCACAACAGAATACAACTTGTAAAGAGTAGTGACCTGTAAACACAGAGCGCAGTGTAGTTGAGGGCCTGAGGCTTGCTTTGGGTGACCTGTGTGGTCAAAGACCTCTGGCTCCTTGAAAAAGAGAGAAACCAGCTTCCCCCAGTGCTGAAGTTTAATTCCCCACGCTCATTTTAGATTCCCTCCACTAGTCTTGTAGGTCCAGTACTTGTGTTTGCTTATTTATTTTCCAGAAGCATCCACCAGACCCTAATTTATTTTTTTTTTCAGTCTAGCCAAATAATCTTTTTGTATGACTATAGTGATTTATGGACAAATCCCTACAAATACTTTGCCTGGGGTAATAATTAGTCATGGTCAGTTACTCTTTTTCAGCAGTATTTTATGTAGATCCCAGGAACCTGGCTTTCCCTGATCCTGTCTGTTGCAGGTGAGAGAGTAAAAACGGGGCTGAGGAAAAGGGTTGGAGCTCCTGGGCAAAGAAAGACATCCTTTCAGTTGCACAGGAAAACCAAGAATTTGGGGGAAATTTTCAAGCAGTTTCAGAATTCAATGAATCCCAAATCAGGTTGCCAATGCTGAGGTCAATTGCTTGACCCTTTTTCCATTTTCACAGGCAATGCTTCGCTCTTGCTCAAGACGAAAAAACCTCATAAAACTGTGCCAGAGAAATATGATTTTTTTTTCACACTTCACAAAGCTGTCAAAAAGACTACGTTCTCCAGTTTTGCTTTTAATGTGCAAAACCTTTCACACGGCTCCAGGCACAACCCAGGATCTGGTGGCCAACAAGCTGGATTTCCTTCCAAAGGAAACAGTAGAAACATTGTTGGAAGACGAGCATGGCATGGGCTTCAACTCCAGTTGGCAGGGATGGTGTTCACATTCAAAGGAGAGGAAACCTTGGCTTCTGCAGGGATGATCTGTATTTCAGAATGAGGTTTAAGAGCACATCAGCATGTTGTGAGAGAGCATGAGAAGGAGCTTGTGTTTACTCAACTACCTTCATTTCACTCCTTGTTTATAGGTTTTATTTTTAGCTCCATTTTGTCACTGGGACATCTGAAGAGCAATTTAATGCCTAGTTTGGGTGGATAGAGTGATTCATTTCATGAAAACTTTTTGACACTCATCTATGACTCTCAGGCCTATTGACCATCCCTGGAACTTTCTCTCTCTCACTCTCTCTCTCTCTGTATATATATATATATATATATATATATATATATATATATATATATACACACACATACATACATACATACTTTTCTATGCCCACTCTACCACTCTAGAGATATTTCATTATCAGTAATCCATTATATCTGACCATGTACTCTTTCTTTTTTATTCCAATTATTTTATTGAGGGTTCTTACAGTTCATAATATCATTTGTATCAAGCATATTTGTACACATATTACCATATTCATTTGGAAATATTTTCCACTTGAGCCCTGGGTATAGGCTCCTCCTTCTCCCTCCCTCCTTTTTTTATTGAATCATTTTATTGGGGGCTCATACAACTCCCATCATAATCCATACAAACATCAATTGTATGCAGGCCACATTTACACACTTATTGCCACCGTCACTCTCAAAACATCCTTCCTCCATTCAGGCCCCCAGTAACAGCTCCCTATATTTCCCTTCCTCCCCTCTCTCCCATTAACCATTAGTAATTTACAAATTGTTATTATTTTCATACTGTACACTGTCCAATATGTTCCAACACTCACTTCCCTGTTGTCCATGTCCCAGAAAGCAGGCTACATGTAGATCATCCCTGAAATTGGTTCTCCCTTTCTATTCCTCCATCCCTCCACCCTCCTGGTATTACTACTCCTATTGCTAGTCTTGAGGGTTCATCTATCCTAAATTTCCCATGTTTCCAACTTCACTGTACATCTCCTGGTCTAGCTGGATTTATGTGGTAGAACTGGGGTCATGATAGTGGGTGGGAGGCAGCATTTGGGAACTAGAGGAAGGTTGCATATTTCATTGCTACTACCCTGTAACTTAACTGGCTCATTTCCTCCTTATAACCCCTCTGCAAGAGGATGTCACCTCACCTATTGATGGGCTTGTACTCTCTCTTTTCTAGAACTTATTACTCAAGTGTCCTCCCCAGATTCACAATATCAGCATCACCTGAAAACTTGTTACAAAAGAAAACTCTTAAACCTCACCCTAGAGACAGACTTAATCAGATATTATGAGGGTAGGGTCCAGTAATCTCTATTTCTAAAGATTAGAAGAGTCCTCTAAAGAGTCTTGAAACTCACTAAAGATTACAAACCAATGCCATTCAATATCACTCATAGGGTAGAGATCATCAAAGTCATCGAACTTTTATATAAACTTGAAAAATAACCAGAGAGAACATTAGTACCTCAAATATGCCAGCTACTGTGCAACTTTGGATGTGTATGCCTGCTGAGCCCTCCCAATCAGTCAGGTGTCATCATCAGCTTCTACAAGTGATGGGCTGGGGCACAGGGAGGCTGTGCAACGGATCCACATCTAGGATGATGGCAAGGGCTGCCTTGGAAGAGCATTGCTGATCTTTCCAGTCTTCATCTGGGACTTCCCTGTCTTTGCGATGTAACATGAGACAACCTCCCAAACCCCCAGTTCTCGTCACATTGGTCCTTACTCACAAAATCCTTTTACAGGTTTACATTCTAGAGATGTTCCTTTCCAGAGCACACGGTTGGGAAATGATGGAGGCAAGATTCAAGGCCAATTTTTCCCAAACTTAATCTTGATATTTTCTCAAGGACTGGTTCGGGGGACAATACAAAGTTGAATATTAGAAACACCTGGCTCTTAAGAAGTTGAGGGTCCAGCTGGGCCCTGTTCAGTTGCTTTGCTAATTTATCAGAGGGCGTGGATAGAACCAAACCATGTAGAACAGTGTCTAGAAGAATGATGAGATTCCTAAAATCAGTAGCTCTGGATTTGAGTCATGGTTCTGTGAATCTACTAGTTGTGACTGGGGAAAATGACTAAACTGAAGAGTTTCAATATGAATGTATATAATGATTAATAGTACCTATGCTATGTGACTGTTTTTAGGTTATATTGGGGTCATGTATTAAAGACTTAGTACAGTGTCTGGTAAAAAACAATAAATATTGTTAGGAGTACTAATTTTGTTATCATGTCCTATCTATTGTAGGGCCCTGGTGGTGCTGTCTGATGTGCATTGGACTACCAAACACAAGGTCGTGGTTCAAACTCACCACCACCCTGAGGGAGAAAGATGAGTCTACTTGTTTACATAAAGATTTACAGCCTTGGAAACACCTATATAGGATTGCTATGAATTAGAATGGTCTCATTGACAGTGGGTGGGTAGAACTTGACTGTGACTGTTAAGAGAATTAGAGATGATGAAAATGAAGCTTTAGGTACATAGTGTTTACTTGTGGAATAGTAGTTACATTTTATTTTTTTATTATTAAGTGCAATTTTCCCAGAAGTACTGCTTGTGGAGTTCCCTCTGCATTTGAGTCAATTAGATGAAGACTGGTAGAGCTAAAACCTAGAAAGGAAGGAGAGATTCCCAAAAGGGCTGTGGGAAAAACAGGGTCCTCGGGACTGCTCAAATCCAGCAGCAGCTCTCCAGGAGCAAGGCTGGGTCTCCCACCCCCACCAGAGGGCAGTGATTACCCCTGCAGCCAAATAAGGTCCTCATAACTAATTCTATGACAATCCATCTTTTTACGGGGCTTCTCTTTTTTAACAATCTTTCTATTTTACCAAATGTGCTGTCTTTTTTTCAGGGACTAGGCTCTCTAGATAACATGTCCAAAATAGTTGAGATGAGCTCTTACCCTCTTTGCCTCTGTGGAGCATCCTGGCTCTACTTCTTCCTGGACATTTTTGTTTGTTCTTCAGTCAGTTCCTAGTGCTTTCAGTATTCTTCATCAACACAACATTTCAAACCCGTCCATTCTTCTTTGGTCTTTCTTATTCAGTGTCCAGCTTGCATATGCATGTGAGACTTGCATGGTAATGGAAATGTACAAATTTCCCCAAAAATTTTCACAGTCACCAGTTCATTGAGCACATGAGTGAACAAGGATACAATGTAGTAGTGTGTAAGTAAATTTGCAACCAGTTATATATTTAATAATTATCTTGGCACTCTGTTTTCATTAAATAGTTTCATTAGTATATATTCATGTATTACACAATGTAATCATTAAATTATGTTAAGTGATGTGCAATCATTACCACCATAAATTTCAGAACATTTTCTTCTCATACTCATTGTTATTAGCTCCTCTTTGTCCCCTAAACCTCCCCTGTCCTTCCTCTGGATAATTACTAATCCAGCTACTGTGTTTACAGATTTACCTATCTTACATTTCATATAAAGAAAATCACTCAAAACACAATCAAGAAACAAATGACAAAAAACAACCCAGCAACAATAAGTAGACAAAACAAAGAAAAACTTTAATTGATAAGAAAGTAGACCCCCAATAAAGTGAATTTTTTAAAAAAGGAAAAAAAATTAAGACTGTGACTTTGACATAGACAAAAATGGAGGTCAAATGACAAGGGATTACATTTTAACCTAAGCAGTTCTGTCACAATCGACTTTAACAATGCCCTCTGTTTGATAGCAAGGCAACTCACATCCCTGGACGATGGTCAGAGGGTGTTGTAGGTCACTAAGGCTCAGTTTTGAAATACTTAAAGACTTTGTGATTTAAATGCCAGTATCTGTTGCTTGCCTTTGCAGTCTGACATTGTAGACGTAATAAAGGAATAGAGACTTTTTCTCAGTCCTGAGAAATCGGGATGTTTTCAAGGATGCTTAACTTGGCAGAACATAGAAGTTGTTGATGTGCACACCTGCTTAGTTGTGAGATAACATGATCCGGAATTGTTTCTGGATTGTTAAAAGGAAGGTGTGAAATAAACTCGGGGCTTCAGTATTCACTATTGCCCTACCAATGTCTTTCTTCTCTTCTTCTCTTTTTCCTAATCCTCACTCCCCCTTTCAGGACTGCTCAGCTTGTCAGCTGGCATTGACAAGAAGGGATTCATCAGAAACGTAATCCATGTGGGACTCTGCAAATGGACTTTGGGCTTCTACAATCATTCATCGCCACATGCAAAGACACTGTTCATAATTTAAGCTCTAATACCATTTTCTCCTTTGGATTTGGATTTTATTATTCACAATCCATGAGTCACACAAGCTGGTATGCTTCTCCAATGTAGACTTAATTTACATCTCTCTTAGATGCCTACTTGTTTTAAGACAAGCCTGTAAGAGCACAGATATTATTCTTCCATGTGCTTTCTTCATTTTTCTATCAAACCCAGATCTTCAGTGATCTTTATTAGGGCAAGTGTCTACAGGGACCACCCCATAAGAACTCATTGTCCTTAAATTGAAGTCCCTTCCACCTCCAACTCTTGACAGGGCAGGAGTTAGTTTTTATAGTTTAGGACAACAATTATTACTTTTTTTCATTTAAATGTCACCAGGGAACAAATGTGTTAACTAAGAATTAATATGTAAGAATATTGCTTATATCAGGCTCCTGGTACATAACAGGGGCCATGTTATGTGTTTCACATTAGAAAAAGCACCTTGGGAAATCAGACACATGATTTGAAGAACAAGGCAAAATCTGTAATATGAAGATGGCATAACTTTGCTTGCTGAAAATGAAGAAGACTTGAAGCACCTAGAGTATGGCTTACAATTCAGCAAAGAAAACAAGTCATCATACCTAAACTAATAAGCAATATCATGAAAACCAGAGAAAAGATTGAAGGTTTCAAGCATTTTATTTTAGTTGAAGTCACAAAGTCCACAGAAGCAGCTATCAAGAATGCAAATGAAATATTGCATTAACAAAACTACTGAAAAAGATACTTACACACAAAAACACACACATACACACCACTGTCTTCATATTGATTTAGACTCATAGTGACTATATGCTCTTTAAAGTGTTCAGCAAAGATGTCACTGCAGGAGCTAAGGTGTGCCTGAACCAAGCTGCTGTATTTTCAATGACCTCATAAAGTAAAAATGATGGACAATGAGAACAGGTGACTTGACACATTTGGATTATTGTGTGGATACAGAATATTGACTATGCCATAGGCTTCCAGAAGAACAAACAAAATCACGTTGAAATAAATACAAAAGAATTTTCCTTAGATGGCAGAATAATTACACTTAATTTAATGGATTTGGGCCATATCATCAGAAGGGACAAGTCAGTCACTTGAGAAGGACATCGTGGTTGGTGTCAGGTCAGCAAGAAAGAGGAAAACACTCAGCAAAATTGGTTGACACAGTGGTCACAACAGTGAGCTCAAATATAACAATGCTTGTGACAATGGTATATGACCTAGAAGCATTTTATTCTATTGCATATTATCACTGTGAGTGAGACATCTCTGAAAAAGAACAAAAATGTGTTTGCTCGTGTGTGTGTGCACATATGCAAGAGAGAAAGACAGGGACTGAACATGAATGTGTGGGGGGGGGGAATCACAGGGAGAAGATAATAAATAAGTAGAAATTCTGCAATATCATTTGTTAAAATGCAGAGTGAAAATGTCAGATGGCATTTCAAATTTAAGCATCTGTTTAGTGATCTGAAGTTGTTGAAACTTTAAGATTTATGAGCAACTGTAGGTGACATCTACAAAACTGGAAAGAAAATTGAATAAAGTTATCTGATATAGTAAATGGCAAGGATAGAAATTTCTTATTTGTGCATATGTAATGTGAATATTCTTGGACAGAAAATGAAGTTTTTGTGGGAAATGCTATAAGTAATGATTATTTCTTTTTTCAATTACTTATTAAATGAAGATATGTTACAGGAATCGACATTTTACTAATGTATTAAAGACAATGCAAGCACTTTTTTTCTTTCTGCAGTTCAGTTTAGGATAAATAAGAATGATAGGTAAGAATAGTACTGCAGTTAATGAAATTTTACTAAGAAGTACAGAGACTAGAAAAAGCTGACCTTGTATTTTATCTTGTTTTAAAAAATGAAAGTAAATGGGTAAATGTATCACATTAAGGACATATATCGAGACCCTTCCAATTGAAATAGTTATAGGATTCTTTATCAGCTTTTGATTCTTGAATTGCTTTGAACTTCCACAACATATTTTTATGGCTGGGCATTTTTAAAATCAAGAGCATGTAGGATCAGTCCTAGATATGTGAAATCTAGTCGAGGAACTGAGAAGTGTAGGATGTTGGGGAAAGGACTGAAAACTGACCTCCCTGAGGTCAATATTGGAAAGACACAAAGACATGCTGAGAAAGAAGGTTACAAAAAATAAAAGGTGCAAATTTTGGGAGTAGTTTTCAGAGCCATTTATCTTTCAATGTGTTGAACATGCCTGCTTGTGTCACATGTCAAATAGTCCCTCTTACGTAACGTTTTGTAGAGTTGGTGATACATTTAATTCTTGAAATACACCAATAATATGGGTGTTCTAAATGTTATTAATAATGTTTGATCCAGCTCTAAATAGAAAAGTGGGGGAGGGGAGACTAGAAATACCAAAATGATTATATTTTGACTTTTTTAAAATGATTTTTTAAAGAAGCATCTGCACTAAACCTATAGTTAATAACATACTTACTAGTTGTGTAATCCCTCAGTGAAATGAGCTAAAAAATAACATACTGGCTAGTAGGACTCTACCTTCGAAAGAATTGTGCCCCCAAATCTGAAGAACAAAGAAGATTCCATTCCCTGTAACTATTTTTTTAATAGCAACCTAAGGGTTCTGGCCAATTCAGTAAAGCTAGAATGGGAATAAATGTACAAAAAGAGAAAAATGTTATGGGCATATCACATTGTTTTAAGACTAAAGAAATATAACTATAAAAGTTTAAATATGAAATCAGTTCAATAAATTGATGAAGTCCCAGCCAAAGATCCAAAGTAACCTTTCTTTGTAGGACCAGAAAGGAATTAGAAAGATTTCATTCACAGTAGTAACTTAAAAATTCAATAAGTAGAAAAATAACAGAAAGTGTGACTTTTCCAAAGTAAACCACAAAAAACATAGGACAATTTAAACATAAAAATGTTGCTGAATAAGAAGAATGAGCATTAAATGTAAGAATACTTGTTTACAAGTCAACATTTTAGTTTCCTTTTGGGTTAAAAATGATTCTAACGTTCAACAAGTTCATAAAAAGAAGGATGAAATGACTTGGAAAAACTTTGAACAAAAGGAATATTAAAGTCAGGCTTGCACTACCATCTAGTAAAATGTAATGTAGAACTCTGTCTATTAAAAGCATATGGTATTGGCAAAGAATTGACAGATCAATGAAACAAAATGGATAACTTTTAAACAGACTCTAATATAAAGAAGAATGTGTTATACACTAAAGGAAATGTCAAAAACCAATGGGAAATATGTTTTCATCCAGCAATTAAGACTGAGAACCTGAATAAACTTCAGAGAGAAGCAAGAATCTCAGTGAAAAAAATAAATGGAAAACAAATAAAGAATGATGCTTAATCTTGCTAGCATTTCAAGAAATTTAAGACCAGAGTGATTTATCACTTAATATCGTCTCATTTGGTAAGCCATTCCTGGTCTGTCAGTTTGTCACACTATGGTGACTTGCATGTTATTGTTATGCCACAAACAATGCCACTGGTATTGCAACTCTCTGCGAACACACTTAGGGTCATTTCTAGTTCCGGTAGAGTTTCCAGTCTCAAACAAATAAAGAATAAGAGTGCAGTAATCTACTTTTAAAAATAGGCTAAGGGTCACCTTATCAGTAAAGTAAATCATTGCCTGACACAGTACCCGATGAACCTCTCAGATAGAAAAGTGCTATTCTAAATACAACTTAAGAAGAGATGCTTCTTCAAAGCAGAGTTAGCTTCTGCGAAACTTCATTGGCTGAGGTGTCATGATTCAAAATGAAAAATAACTCAAATATCCATCAATAATTGGAACATGGAATTTATAAAATATAAATCTAGGAAAACTAGAAGTTGTCAAAATGAAATGCATATTCATACTGTAGGCATCAATGAACTAAAATAGGCTGCTATTGGCCATTTTGAATCAGTCAATGATTATGCTAGAAATGACTTATTGAAATGGTTAAATATTGCACTCATTGTCAAAAAAACATTTAAAGATTTATGCTGGAGTAAAACATCCTTAGTGATTGATAAAATAATGTCCATTTGCCTACAAGAAAGCTAAATCAATAAGAATATGATTCAAATTTACACATTATACACCACGCCAAAGATGAAGAAATTCAAGATTTTTACCAACTTCTACAATCTAACAATGGTCAAATATGCATCTTAAGATGCATTGAGGGGCTGAGCCCCAGTGGCATAGTGGTTGAGTGCAGGACTGCAGCCCATTGGGTTGGCAGTTCAAATCCAGCAGCAGCTCTCCAGGAGCAAGGCAGGCCTCCTACTCCCACCAGAGGGCAGTGATGCCCCTCCCCCTAAAAAAGGTGCATTGATAGTTACTGGTGACTTGAATGCAAAGGACAGAAATGAAGTAGAACAATTCAAAGCCAAACTCATGGCTGTCAAGTAAAATTGCCTCATCGTGTTATTAAGCTTGTAAATCTCCAAGGAAGCAGTGCCACCTCTTTCTCCTGCTGAGCAGTCAATAATTTCACAGTGCCAAATTTTGTGTTAGCAGTTGAATTTTTTAAACACTACACTAAACATTATACTCATGTAAGGAATTAGTAGTTAAAAGAAAATATGGCCCTTGGTGATAAAAAACGTGAGAGAGCACAAGATAGAATTGTGCAAAACTAAATGTCTAATTTTGATAATGAAAACACCAGTTTCAACAACATAAATCATACTACAGAATGTTGTATATGGCATTATTTCATGCTTTTAAATTTCCAGACCCAGAAAAGTGATATACCATTTAGGAAATCATACCAGTGTCACAAAACTAATTTTTAAGCAAACTATAACTAGAATAAAATTAAAATACTATAATGACATTCATAGCTATGACAAGCAAAAATGTCTTCAGACATTGCCAAATGTATTATAAGGACATAAAATTGACCACTGGTCTCCAATTAGAACCACTGGAATTGTGACTTGAGCTCTAAAGCAAGGAGGCAACAGGGGAGAAAGAGAGATAATGGAGTGAGTTATTGACAATTCTCTGGTTCCTAGTTGAGTGGTGAGTTCAGAAGGGTTATCTTATGGTACACCATAGCTTATATGGATATGTCATTTTTACATTTGTTTTAAATTAAGTGCACATATAGCAATAATAGTAATATTATCAGTGCTTCTATGTGCCAACAAGTCAGTTGTGACTACAAGAGACCATCTTAGTGCTTGTGTGATTGAGCCCATTGTTGTGTAGAGGCTTCATCAACCCAACACACTAAGGGTCTTTTTTTTCTTTGTTGAACTTCACTTTGTCAAGCATGATGTCCTTCCCCAGGAACCGATCCTTCCTGATAATTTGTCACCCCATCCTTCCTACGAAGGAACATGCTTCCAATAAAATCATATCATGGAATAAAATATCTCAATATTATCAGTATTAATTCTTAGAAGTGATGATCATTAATGGTCCTAGTTTCTTCTCTATATTGTCACATTTTAAGAACTACATTTATCATATAAAAATGACATTTTAATTTTAAAACATCTACAAATGAGATCACATGATACTGACTGCCATGGTAGAATGTGACACAGATAGAAGCATTCCAGAACTCATAAAAAGGCTAATTAATCTCTTTTTTTGTCATGCATATTTACTATACACTTAATTTTAAGAAAGAGTGCTTGATCTGACATTAAGTGTGTTCTTCTCTTAGTTGCTTTGTCTCAGAGAGAGCCTATTAATCTAGTGCATATCCAGCTATGTTTTTTAAAAGGATAATAAAAAAGGATTTGCGATTATTTAAGGGTTTTCTATATTTGAAACTGCTGGCTTGGGTAGTCCCAGTTCTGTGATAAACCCTGGCGTTTGTTTAATCCGTTCTCTACTAGCAGCTGACGCACAGCATGCTCTACTCTTTGTATTTCTAGTTTTTGTGAGCCCTTTGATCAGAATCTGGTGATGTAAAAAGCAAAACAACAGGATCAGTGGCAGCTAAAAAGACTTCAATCAGTTGTTTAAAGCATCATCACAGAGGAGGAAATGATTTCGTTCCTTCGAAACAGACCCAAGGGCTCGATGTTAGAGGGGAGAGAAGGAAACATTATTTTATTTGCTCCTGGTCAGTAAGGACTTACAGCCAGAGCCCAACTGATAAATATTCAATGTGAATCCCATGGAGCTCACCATCTAAGGATCTTCTCAGTCAACACGCACTGGAATTTCCTCCACCATTACAAGGAATGGGAGAACTATCTTTCTCTGCTCCTGGTATATTTAACTGGATATTTTATGACAAAGCATATGCTACCTGTCACTTAATAACCTTCATTTTTAAAAGAGGAAGAGTAGAAAAAGAGCCTGCATTTGATTCAGACACTCCTTGTATAATCTAGAAGAGACCACTTAAACTCTCTGAAACTTACCTTTCTTGACCCTGAAATGAGAGTAATTTGAAAACCTGTCTGTCTTATAATTCAGGATGGTTGAGAGAATCACTTAGGATTTTCTAGGAAAATGTTTTGAGATTTTTTATATCTGTCTCCATCAATGAGGGAGTAAGACAATGCTTTCTGCACCCAGAAAGATTGCCAGTCTCAGAAACACAAAAGGGCCATTTTCCTATGTCCTGAAGGATTACTTTGTGGTGAGTTTTTAAAAATCTAAATATCTGTTTCTCTAGAGAGAGAGATGTAATGTATAAACAACTGAATGGATGGGCTATGAATATGTGCACTCCCCTGTGGACCAACATGCTGGTTTATTATTCTTTTTTAAATATAGATTTTATTGGGGGCTCTTATAATATTCAATACATCGTTCATATTAAACATATTTGTACACATGTTGCCACATTTATCTACATTATCTTCTTGAACCCCTCCAGCATAAGCTCCTCTTCTCCTCTTTCCTCTAGTTCTTTATTTTTTAATTCCAACTCCCCATGTTTCCCCTTCCCTCATCTCCTCCCCCATGAACTTCCAATAATTTATAAATTATTATTACCTCTTCATATATTACACTGTCTAATGTGTCACTTCACTCACTACCCCCTCCCCCGTTGTCTGCACCCCAGAAAAGAGGTCACATGTAGATCCAAGAAATTTGTTCCCCCATCCCTCCATACTCCCAGTGTCACCACTCCCCACTAGTCTCAAGGGATTATCTATCCTAAACTTCCACATTTTCAACTCCAGTGTGCATCCCCTGTCTAGTCAAATCTGTCTGGCAGAATTGGGATAATGATAGCCGGTGGGAGGGAGCATTTGAGAACATTTCATTGCTCCTACACTGCACCTAGACTGGCTCATCTCCTTGCTACAACCCCTCTGTAAGAGGATGTCTCTTCACTTATTGATGGGCTTTGGGTCCCCAATCTGAACCCCCCCTCATTTATAATGATATAATTTTTAGGTCTTTGATGCTGGCTACTAGATCCCTTTGACACCTCGTGGTCATACAGGCTGGTGTGCTTCTTCCATGTAGGCTGGCTTCTTAGCTAGATGGCCACTTATTCACTGATTGATTCTTCTTATGGGGCCCAAGATGCCAATTCTGACTACCTCTTGCCCCAATTTGGTTGTTACATTTGAAAATGCTACTGATATCCAATAGGTAGATGCCAAGGATCCTGCTTAACATCTTAAAAAACTCAGGATGGCCCTTCACTCTCCCTCCACACTCACCCATGCACCCACGGGAGCACACACACAACAAAGAGTTATTCAGCTTCCTATAGTAGTAGTCCCAAAGGTAGAGGCTGAAATATCTCCATATTAGACAGTTGTGAGGTCTTCTATTTATTTGGGAGTTTACCTTCCACTAGAAGCGACTTGCCGATTTGAATAGGATTCAGGTAGTTCTGGTGGCTTTGACTCATTTACACCCTTGGATGAGAGCTCTCTTGACACACATTCGGACAGCCTTTACATTCTGACACTGTGATGGCACCGTGGGTCAGGGCTATGCTGACGACCAATGGGTTTTTGGTTCCTAGGCACCAGACAGACCTTCATCAGTAGAAAGATAGCTTCCAGAGAATTTTGCTAACCGAGCATATACTATATATCCATATTGACAGGAATTCTAATCAAAGCACAAGAAACAGAGCAGAGCGTCAGGAATGTTGAATGGTTTTCAGGTGAGAGGCAGCTCACTGCTACACTGTACTGACAGGAAAAATAGGAAGAAGGCTGGGAACATCTGTATCAATTTGTCACCTTGTCATTAATCTTGGTGGATTATCACTCTCAGTATATTTGGATGAAAAATGTCTCTCGGCAATCAATAAAACACAATATGAAGTAGAAGGTCAATTATATGGATTAAAGCCATTCAGCCAACAAGATAATCTGCATTATTTGTTTTAAGTTTCCTTTTACCAGCTGTTCTACAGGTGAAAGTTGAAACTTTTCCCTCTTGTAAAGAGTTAAAGTCTTACAAACCCATAATGGAGATTCTACCCATCCCTGTCCTATACACTGGCTATGAATCTGAATGGATGCAATGGCAGTGAGTTTGGGGTTTTCCAAGGGTGACCATAACAAACTACCACAAATTAGGTGACTTATAAACAGAAATTTATCATTTATGATTGTGGAGACTAATATTACAGAGCCATGGTATCATCAGAGCCTTATTCTCTTCTTACTCTCTAAAGCAGTGACTCTCAACCTATGGATCTCAACACCTTTGGGGGTTGAATGACCCTTTCACAGGGGTCACTCAATTCATAACAGTAGCAACAATTATAGCTATGAAGCAGCAATCAAAATAATTTTATGGGTAGGGGTCACCACAAGATGAGGAACTATATTAAAGAGTCATATCATTAGGAAGATTGAGAACCATTGTGTTAAAGAACCATTGTCTTGTCTTTGCCAGCTTCTGGTCATCCTAGGCATTCCTTGATAGTAAAATTCCATTATAACATGGCTAGTCCCCTCTGTTTGTCTCCCTGCTTCTTCTCTTCTATACAATAACACTCCTATAGGTTTAAGATCAGCCTTCCTCAGTGTGATCTCACGCTAACTGATGGCATCTTCAACTACCCTAATTCTAAACAAAGTTCTGGGGACAGTTACCTAATCTGGTGTCCAGTTGAGGATTAAGAATGTAGGGGTGGAGTATAATCTGTGACTGGAGATAGCCAGTGAGACCTCTGTGTGGGCATAGCCTTCTCCTGAGAATGCTGGGAGAGGAGAAGCCACATGCACCTACCCTGATGCAGCAAGAAACCTGGACCTAGAGAAGCCACGTGGAGGCTCCCAGCACTGTGATGCTGACAACCTCACTGAATCCAAAAACTTTCTACCCACTGGCTTGTGATCATTCAGTGTTTGACATCATTGCATGTGTCTCATAAGTCTTAAGGACTTTATAGGTTTCTGTGCTACATATGAGCAAATATCAGGCTTATGGACTTGCTCTGCACTGGGCTGGGATGCTTTCTTAATGTACAATTACATTGTATCTAAAACTCTCTCTTATATACATGTGTGTGCTTATAAATTTGTTCCTGTAGTTTACATGGACTAATACAGTTGCATTTACTGAGACCAGGTATTTTGGATTCTAACATATGTTTGGAAAAACACAATTCAATCCACGACAGCATTCTTCATTGTATCCCTATTTGACATTGCATGTTATTGTTGGTATTAGGCTGATAATATACCTAGTCCCACAGGTTGACTGATGGAGATATAATTCTGTATTTTAAAATGTTTATAATATTTAAAATATTTAAAATTAAATTAAAACATTTATAAATTTTGATCAAGTCAAGTTCAGCTCATAATAGCTCCATGCAAAACAGGACAAAATATTGCCTGCTCCACATCATCTTAATGGTCTTTAGTATGTCTGAGTGGTGCCATTCACTAGGGCAGCTCATCTCAACCTGCGGGTCACGACCCCCTTGGGAGTTGAACAGCCCTTTCCCACAGTCACCTAAGAAAAGTGGAAAACACATAGTTCCTCTATCCTTCTCCAGGTGGGTCTTCCCACATGCACATATGCCCACATATGAGTACCCGGCATGAAGACTGTTACCCATGCTACACATTGCTTCAAGACAAGAGCTCATCTATTTGTAATTAGAAATAAATATTTCACAATATATAATTGCATCTTGTTTTTGTGATTAATCCCTATGCTTTAATTATGTTCAATTTATAACAATGAAAATATATCCTGCGTATCATATATTTACATGGCAATTCATGACAGTAGCAAAATTACAGTTATGAAGTACCAGCAAAGATAATTTAAATAATTTTATGGTTGCGGCCACCACACACGAGAAACTGTATTAGAGGGCTGTGGCATTAAGAAGTTTGAGAACCACTTTGGGCTAGGTGGCCCCTCTGGCCCCACGACAGTGGGAAATCTGTTGTGTTCAGAAGTAGCTTCTCAGGTCTGCCTTTGCCCAGAATCTCAACTGAAACGGATCTGCGTGGGTGAGAGTGCTGACATTTGAAATCATGGTGGCATAGCTTTCAGCATCGCAGCTGCATGCAAACACTCACAGTACAACAAACAGGGTTGCGGATATTTGGAGTGTTCTTCAATTACAGGAGGATTTAGAAATCATTGTGAACCAAAGACTGAAGAAGAAAGAACTGCTGATGATCATGTGAAGATTCTGGCCTTCTCCCCACCCCCCTTTTTCTGTCTTCTTGACAGTGACAGTGTGACTAATCTACTTGGTGGTATGAGAAGTCCACAGGCAATGACATCACAATCTGTAATTTGTCCCTCGTGTGCTAAAGGAAGTCAAAGTTCCCTTGTACACTTAAAGAATCAAGAGGCCGAACTTGAAATGGGAATGGTATCCAAAACAAACAAATTGAAATGTTCTCTTTCCTCCCCTCAACTCACTCTTTTTCCCTGCAGTTTTAAAGTTTGGGATTAGGTTGTCATAATAGTCTGACTTTCATTTTTAATTAGTCATTTTTTTAAAAGAGAGAACAAAAAAGAGAGCCTTGCTGTGCATTAAAATCATGAACGTACAGTCTTTTTTGGGTTCTATGTTTAATGAAATTTCTTACACGGTTTTTTTTTTTTTGGTACCAACAACTGAAGAACTTACTGATGTTTTCTGACTCTAAATAAATTGCACAGTATTGGCTACATATGTTTACCATTATCCACAGAACTGTCAGACCCTTTTTTCCAGTGGAGGCATGCATGGAAGTAGGCCAGAATGCTAGGGAACACAGTTCCGGTAGTGAAATTAGCAACTGGACAACATTCCCAGGGAAGGGGTTGAGTTCAGTTCTGGAAGAAATCCCAAAGCTGCTGGTATTTTAAAAAATGGATCAGAAATACAGACATGCAAAAAATAAAAAATATTTTGGGAAAGCAAAAAGAGGTAAGTATAGGTGTCTAACAAAACCTATTAAAAGGTCATCCTGACCTTTCTTATGCTGAAATTTTGGTTAAGGAGCTACATCAGATTTTGAATTAGCAAAATATTTTTCTGAACCTGAGATATCCTGAATGTTTTATACTGCAGACTGACAATCCATTGACCTTTGATGAGAATTATAAGTGTTTATTCCATTATTGTGGTTACAGGATTTCAAAGCAAATGGTGTAGCTGAATAAACTGTAAGTATTTTTAATTTTCTCCAAATTATATCTGTTCACCAAGCCAAGTAGAATTCACTAGAAATAAATTACCTTTCAAATATATGAAGTATAAATTTGGATAGAGTACAATTTAAAAATATGGTTGGCCATTACAATATAATCCCCATGTTTTAGAATATATACTTTATGTTCCCTTATGTTATCAGCATATGTATGTTTATAGACTATTGATGAAGTGTCAAAATATCAGCGAAGGCATGTGAATATCACACAGCTTGCTAGGGGCTCAGTATAAATGCACTGTTATGTAAATCTATGTAATCACCAAGAAAATTGCATGAGTCTCTCAATTTCAACTAAGAATGTCACTGACTATTCTCTTTGTTATTCCACTTAAGTTTAGCAATATTACCTGAGATAGGTTTTATTGTCTGTTAGTAAGTAAAAAAACTGACCCATAGATAGCTACAAAAAATATACTAAAGAGCTAGTACTTGAACCAAGGTCTGTCTACCACAGGGTCAGACACTGTGGGGACAAACTCAAAACAAAACTCATTGTGGTGTCGTCAAGGCGCAACTCACAGGGAGCCTAGGTGGGATTCAGAGACTGCTGATGGTTTGCGGGAGTAGGAAGCCCAGTCTTTCTCGCATGGAACTGCTGGCGGTTTCCAACTACCAACCAAATGGATCTCAGCCCAACACGTAACCCCTACCCCACTGGGCATGCTCTTTGTAGGGATACGATACTGATCTCTTTTCCCTGAACTTACAGCTAGACTGTGTTTCTTGACTCCTTTTAAATTATAGTCACAACTTCCTGAATTCAATCCAGTGGTATGTAAACAGAAGTGATGCATACCGTTGTAGAATTGGTCTAGATCAAAGCCTCTTAAAATGTGGATTATGACTCCATCTGGGGTTGTGCAGCTGAATGTGGGGATCACGAAAAACTTGGCAACACTAAAAGTTTCCTCAGTGCACAATGACTGAAAATTAACCCAAATCAAACTTGTAATGAATCCAAGGTGTTTCTGGCAGCACTTGCCCATGTCGCAAAATTCTCAGGCAAAAAGAAGTCCTGAGTGGAAAAAGATGAAAAGCCCTGGGTTATCCTCCACGCAATACTGTCCTCTGCTCAACTTACCCTTCCAAACTATTGGGGCAAATCTTACTGGACACCTTGGATATATTAAATATGACGGAGGAACAGAAGGAAGGCACCTGGATCACTGGGTCTGGGGACTGGACAAGTCCGAATCCTAATGATACATCTATTTTGGAAGTTATGGGATCAAAAAGTAAGCTTCTATTAAATATAAAGTATTCTATACCCAAAAGAAACTACACTTCTAAACAGGTAAGGATATGGAGAGGAGAAATTTGATGGTACAAGGGGACTCCTCATCTGTGCTTTTGAAGAAATTCATCATTCACAAAGAACTTTCTTTTAACAAACAAAAACTATTTGATTGGGAATACATAAAGATCTTCTATCATTCCATAGTTCAATTGTACAAGCAGTATTGTACACCAAGGGATATTTGGAATCGCATGTTCTAGGTGTAGAAGAGACATGTAGATAATTATTTGTTTCTGCCAAGCTACACAAAACTACTGATAATTATTTGTTACTTCGTAGCTTTTTATTGGAAAAGTTAGAAGACGGGGAAGGAAATCAACAAGACGCACATAGCTCAATTCAGAGCACACCAGACGTGGTTCTAATAGTGTACATTTTTCAGCTGTTAGAATATTAAAATTTCATTGCTATATAAATCTGGCAATCAATTGAGAAAGGAAATTGGATGCCTTTAAAGCCAACATTCATGTGATGAGATTTCAAGGTAATTACCAGAATTATAGGAAAAGACCTCTTTCTAAATGTATACCTTTGTAAGACTGAATTTTCTTGTATCAGAAAAGATAATCTAAGTAAGCCTCTGGGATGATGCTAAAGTTTTGTAGGGCTGTCATAAAGATAGTATGACATCTCAAACTACAACAAGAGTATGGCTGTTCTGGGTGGAAATGGGGTTGTGAAGCAGCGTCTGCTTCTTCTTTCATTGTTACATTTAGACCCAGTCTCATCTGGCATTGATATCTAAGAGTGCTATATGGTGGGTGAGCCAAATTCTCCGGCATTCCTGGAAGAAGAGAATCTTGAGGTTAGTGAATGGATTGTGCCAAAGTTCTAAAAAGAAGGCAGGGAACTGGTTGTGTGAGATATCTGCCTCTTCTACTTTTTCGCTGCTGAGTTTTACATAATGCATTAGATATTTCTAATGCAAAGAGAACCATTCTATCTCCTGTGAGTTCCTGCGCCCCATGGCACCTCTGGCAGGAATAAATTATGAAAATATGGTAGCAGTTGTGTCATTATGAGAGCATTGTGCAGTGCATTCAGAGATCAGGTTTCCATCTCCAGGGCGAGTGAGTTGGTAAACTCTTGGCTGGAGGGTCCTGATCCATGGTGTGAGAGTCAGAGCTGGATTCCAGTTCCAGTGAGGGGGAATGATACACAAATCAATTAAACCACGAGAGACTTGCCTGGTCATAAGAATGGACAGAGTTCAGGGAGCATGTGGACCTGTGCTAAGATCAGTAGGTAGTAATCTTATGACAACACGACTTCTCTAGACATCACAAGGAGAATGGAATACTTTCTTTATTGACAGACATGCAAGCATCATTTTAAAAAAACTGGGCAAAGCTACACTTTAGGCTGCATATTTAGAGTATTTATATCTGGGCGAATTGGGGGAGGCAAGGACTAAAAACTTTTCTAGAAAACAACTATGGGGCTCAGCCCTGGTGGCCTAGTGGTTGTGTGCGGGACTGCGGCCCACAGGGTTGACAGTTCAAATCCAGCACCAACTCTCCAGGAGCAAGACTGGGCTTCCTACTCCCACCAGGGCAATGATGCCACCAAAAAAAAAAAAAAGAAAGAAAGAAAGAAAACAACTATGTTCCTGAGTATTTTTACTTTATTCTTGTACTAAACTATACACTCATTCCAAATTCTATTTGAAAGAACAAAAATATTTTTTCAAGCATTTTGGACTATTTCTTGAAATGTAAACATTTATTTCTAAATTATTTGATTTTTATTATACTTCACCAAGAATAATTTTTATTTGAAAATCTATCTAACATAATCAATGTGCTCACTCAAATTGTTCTTTTATGTTAAAGATCAATTGAGGATAGAGAATTACAAATGTGTCTTGCTGTATCATTCAAGGTTCCGTCAGGAAACTTGAGCAGGAAAATTGAGTAAAAGATAATCAAGGTACTATTTAAAAACACATGGGAAAGTGTTAGGAAAATCAACAAGGAATGAAGCAGTCGCCTGGATTAGAAGCAGTAGGAAAGGGGCACTGTCTCAATTTAAAGAAACAAAGGAGGGATGGAGCAGTGGTCACATTAGAGTAACTTTGGACTTAGTTGGGGTTCCTAAACAAGCAAAGATCACCCAGAGAAAGAGACTTAAAGAAATAAATAATTGATCTCATTTTGCCTCCTGCCTTTCAATCTGCTAGAGCCACCCGGTGTCAAATTCAACCAGAAACCAAAAGGAAGAGGGAATCTGTCGGAGGTGGGGCCAGTCTCTCAGACTTCAGGGGAATGTGTTAAGAATGGGTCTGGAGAGACAAACAAAGTATGCACAACTTTTTAAAAGCCCTCTATCAATACTGAGTCTAGTTGTTGACATGAATTTTATAAGCAAACAAACAAAAATGACCTCCTTACACTGCACTGCTGTCATTGCCTCTGCATTAGACTTCTTCATATAGAATAAACCCCATAGTCCCCTCTCCCCTTCCTTCTTTGGGCCCTTCTTTTCTGCCTCCCTTCCACTCTCCTGCCACCTTTCTTTCATCACCTCCCACCCCTTCCTCTAACTGGAACTCAGTATTATTAGGTCAGAGATGAAACTGGTCAAAAGGATGGGGAAGTATGAGGATAAGTAAAGGGAGCAAATGGAACAAGCAGAGGAATCATATGTTCTCCTCAGAGAACCAGGGAATTTGATGCAGGCTTTTGAAAGAGCAGTCCAAGTTTGCCAGAATGAGAAGCAGGGAACACAGCTACGATGCTGACCAACCACGAAGAATTCTCGGCTGTTTCTCTAACCCCTGTACTCAATCATAGGCTCTGTCAGCAGGACAAAGGGACAGTCTCTAGGGATGAACCTTCACAGAATCCCCCTCCCTTTGCATGAGTAAGACAGAGGGAGGAGACATGGATGTGCATCTCTAACTGGGAGAACCCCTACCCCAGAAGTCGGTTTTCACTACTGGCCTCCCAAGCTTGGATATGGATATGATTAGGGTCTGCAATAAGTGACATCTGTTTGCTCTGACCTTTGGGTAATGTGGCGTTTCTTTCTCTGGGGCAGATGCTAGAAAGGTGTTTATTGTGAGTTGACAGGGGTCTTGGTGGGTGGTGAGGTGTGAGTCAAAATTCTATGCATTTTGGCATTTTGTCTGCAGATGTTTCTCAGATGTTTGTGGGCAGGCATGTCTTTAAATAAAGAAATACTAAATGTATGTTTCATTTGTGGAGGAAGGGAAAAAAAACTTGCACTTAAAAATTTGGCCTTTTATGTTTTTGATGGCACTCTTATTCAACAGGCAGGTTGAAATTAGCTGTACATACTTTCAGAAGAGGTAAGTTGCTCATTTAAGTGAAATTTATTAACTGTAATTAATACCCCCATTGAGTAACTTGGATATGGTAATGAGGGAAGACTAGGCCATTCCAGACGGTACTAAGTGCTGGTTTTAGGAACTCTAGTTTTCTAGATTCTCCCTATTCAGTTCCCCTTTCCTTATCCCCCAGCTCAAGACACCAGGATAGGTATGGAGCTTCCCTAAACCCAAAAGTTCACTGCAAGTGAAGTTAGAGGGAAATCTTCAGAATTCACAATCCACAACTATTCCACTAACAATTTGTCATGCTAGGGGAGAGTCTGTGGTGGCACAAACAGCTAAGTGCTCTACTACAAGCTGAAAGGTTAGCAGTTTGAACCATAAAGGTCCTTTGAAGACAGGCATGAGATCTGTTTCAAAAAAGCTTGCGGAGTCTGGAAAACCCACACATGGGGTGGCCATGTGTGAGACTTGACTCAAAGGCAAATAACAGCATCAACAATACCATGGAAACTCTACTTTCTGTTCAGGATACTGACCTGTGTTTCTTAGTGTGAGTGTGAGAAGTCGAGAGAGAGAGAGAGAGAGAGAGAGAGAGAGAGAGAGAGAGAGAGAGCTTGAAGATTATTCAGTAGTCCAAATCTTCAGATTTCAGTGAACTTTTTAAAAAAAATTTACAAAGGAGAAGGAAATCAAATCAAACTTCTGTAATTATCTTCTTTTTATACTTTACATAAGAAAAGTAAGATAAAAGCTTAAAAGAGCCCATGTTAATGGTCATTTCCAAAAACCTTCTAAGTTTATAAGAAATCACTAATTTTAGTTTCATTTGAAAACATTGAGAAATGGAAGAATTTCTTTATAAATGTATTAGTCTGATTAATCAATAAAGGGAAAAGCAGGGATGATGGAATGAGCCTGGAAGCAAAGATCTTAAGCATTTGATTCCGTCTCTGCTTTATTTCAAAATCCTCTGAAATAATGCATTTGACAGATGCCCATTCTGACTCCTCTGTAATGAAATTTACCTCCCAAAAAGCTTACTTTCAAAATAAGTGTGTTGTGTTTGGTTAAGGACAAAAGTTATTCAATTTGGCTCATTTAAAATGTTTAAGCCTGCAACAAATATTTTATACATGAAAGTATTTTTCTACTGCTACCACCTCAAAAAAGCACGATAACTATTGAATAAATTTTAAGCACAGTTGCAAACCCAATGCTGATACTATATGTTTGTCGTTTTACATTTGCTAGTGCCTGTTCTTTGGTTGCATAATGTTTATGAGTTGGATTGCTGCCTGCAATGTCATCAGTTCAAGACCACTAGCTTCTCCACAGAGAAGGGCAGGGCTTTCTACTTCTGTAAAGTGGTACAGGTTCCAAAACCCATGGTGGCAGTTGTACACATGCCTACAATGGACACCTAAGTCAGCATCCACTTGAAGGCAGTGGGTTTGAGGTTGTTGGTTTTTTTTTTTTTTAAGTTCTTGATCATGAAACTTTAGCTTCCCTTCTGCATATATCTTCTCTAGGTCTTCTGCAGAAATAGCACAGAGAAACAGGAAATGTGAAAAATGCAAAGGGTATGCTTATAGTCTGGATCTCCCCCAAAATAAAGGTACTAGGTACTAAAAATTCTAAAGAAAATTAGTCTCTTCAGCATTTAAGATGCGCTATTCTGTCATGTCAAATTATTGGCACAGCAATTACTCATCTCAATTATTAACATCATATGCAAAGTGGGGCTATCATTACTGATCTTCTAGTGCACCACAAAATCCAGTTATTAGTCACTCAATAATGTTGCTGAATCAAAAAGCTGCATGCTATTTCTTGCTCTCTTCATTTCATTAAGGTAACCATACCCCCTTACATCCCTTTAATCACTCCTGATAGACTCAAAGGGGAAAATGGTGATAAATTAACCCTGGTTTGTCTTTTCTTTATTTTAAAATCACTGTACTGAGAGCTCATGCAACTCTTATCACACTCCATCCATCCATCCAGTGTGTCAAGCATATTTATACATTTGTTGACATCATCATTTTCAAAATATTTTCTTTCTACCTGAGCCTTTGGTATCAGCTCATTTCTTTTCTTCCCTTCTCCTTCATCTTTCCTCCCTCACAAGTTCTTCATAATTTAGAAATTATTATTACTTTTCATATCTAACACTGACCAATGTCTCCCTTCACCCCGTTTTCTGTTTTCTGTCCCTCTGGGAGGAGTTTATATGTTGATCACTGTGATCAGTTCCCCCTTCCACCCCTCACCTTCTCCTTTCCCTCTTGGTATCACTACTCTCATTATCAGTCCTGAGGGTAAACCTTGTTTTTACTTCTTCTCCACAAAGTAGTTAGTGGGTAGAACAAAGGTATAGAAATGGTGTGGGATTGGTATCTAAACTCCTCTGTCTTCACAAAGAAGGAGAGCCAAGCTCAAGGCTAATTTCTATGAAGCATATCTACATCCCCCTCCAACCTTTTTCATCAATTCTCAGCACAGCTGTTCCTCCCACAGCCCTCCCTACTTGTCTGCTTGGTTTGATAATTAATTGCATTGGCCACAGAAAACTCACAGGAAATGCTCACAATGATAGAGCTTTTCAGGGAAGCTATCAGGATAGAATTCTGGAAAAGAATGGCTCAAGATATAGTTCTTCCCCTCAGAAACACCTCTTTTTAAGTATGCCTGCAGGCATGTCTCCCTCTGGGCCTCAATCCTAACACAACAAGTGTTACAATGCTCTTTTAGCATTTTCAATAAAAGCCCAAAGAGGTCCCAACTCCACCATAAATCTTATCCTAAAGGTACTCTGCTCCATGGAAAGATTCCATGTCAACAATTCAGTCCTATCAGTTGCCTGGAGGCAACCACTCAACAAGCCTCCTGCTCAGAGACACTCAACTTGGCTCACACCATGGGATCATGGAAATACTGTTCTTCACTGTCACTTCCCTGGTGTCACTGTTCTGTCTCCCCAAGCAAGGAAGTCCACTGTGCAGGAATATTGAAGCTCAAACAATATACTCTGCCCCTAGCTCTTCTTTCTCCATGGCAGTGAGATCCCCATTCCTGCTCTGAAATGCCTCCTTAGAGTCCAGCAGGATGGTGACCTTGGCCCATCCCCATGTTGGAGTTCGATATAGCCAATATGCATGGTCCCTCCCAGTCATTTAGTGGGAGTTACAAAGACTACAGCTAAAAAGTGGCATATGCAGTGATTCACTGAACCAAAACAGGGCATTTTGGAGCAATAAAAATAGTTTGTATGACATTGGTGGGTGATGGGTACAGGACCTTATGCATTAGTCAATACTCAAGTTGCTGATGTTATTAGTTGCCATTGACTTGAGCCCCTACTCATGGGACCTCATACACAGTGGAAAGAAACCCTGCCTGGTTGTGTGCCAGCTGGTTACATGCCATTCTCAGGATGGCTTGCTGAATGATCCAAGTATTATGATCCTTAAACCTAGACTGTAGGTCTTCTAGAGAAATTTTAAAAATTAAAACTGAAATATGAAAATCATAGAAGGGTATGCTTCTATCTGTGATCTCCTCCAAAATTGGGATAATGTGTTCTGGCAATTCCCAAGAACAGAGTTTTTATGAAATCATTTTGTTGGGGGCTCATACTGCTCTGATCACAATCCACACATGCATTCTTTACGTCAAGCACTTTTGTATATTGTTTCCCTCATTGTTCTAAAAGCACTTGCTTTCTACTTGAAGGTCTGGTACCCACTCCTCATTTTTTCCCTTCCTCCCCATCTCCACCTCCCCCATGAACCTTTGATAATTTATAAATTATTATCATTTTGTCATGTCTTACACCATAACACACCTCCCTTCACCCATGGCTCTCCGTCCCCCAGAGAAGGTTAGATGTAGACCTTTACAATCTGTTCTCCCTTCCTACTCCACCTTCCCACCACCTTCCCAATAACATGCTTCTCACCACTTCTTTAGGGGTTCTTTTGTGTTGGATTCCCTGTGTTTCCAGTTCCTATCTATACCCATGTACAGCCTCTGATCCAGCCGGATTTGTACGATAGAGTTGGGATCATGATGGGGGGGTGGGGTGGGGAGGGTGGAGAGAAAAGGATTCTTTTAAGAATTAGAGGAGGCAGGGGGGAGGGGAAAAAAAGAATTAGAGGAAAGTTGTATGTTTGATCATTGCTACACTGCACCTTAACCGATTCATCTCCTCCCTGCAACCCTTCTGTGAGAAAATGTTCACTTGCCTACAGATGGGCTTTGTATGCCCAATCTGCACTATCTCTCAAAATGATATGATTTTTTTTGAAGAACAGTTTTTATTATATCAATGTTGGAAGTAGAGCAACAGGCCTTCCTTCTTAAATTGTCTAAGCATAGAAGTTCAACTGAAATCTATTCTGCATGATAGCAATACACAAGTCTTCAATGACTACAAGATATTGTGATACAGATTTTGAACCCTAATACTAAGCACAGTACTTCATAATATATTAATATCAATTCATCATATGTAACAAATGTAGCACAGGAATGCACGATGCTAATAAAAGAAACAATGTGCAAGGTGTATGGGGCATTTGAAAATTCCATTTTATTCTTTGTTTTCTATTAGTCATTTTATTGTATTTCATACAACTCTTATCACAATCCATACATACACATCCATTGTACATCAACAACATTTGTACATCTGTTGCCCTCATCATTCTTAAACCATTTGCTTACAATTTAAGCCCTTCGCATTGGCTCCTCATTTTTTCCTCCATTCCTGTACCCCCCTTTCTCATGAACCCTTGATAATTTATAAATTATTATTACTTTGTCATATTTTACACTGCCCAATGTCTCCCTTCATCTACTTCCCCATTGTCTGTACTCCAGGGAAAAGTTTATGTAGATCCTTATAAATAGTTCTCCCTTTCTTCCCCACCTTCCCTCCACTCTCCCAGTATTGCCACTCTCACCACTGGTTCTGAAAGGATCATCTGTCCTGGATTCCCTATGTTTGTGGTTACTTTCCGTACCAGTGTACTTCCTCTAATCTAGCCAGATTTGTAAGGCAGAATTGGGATCATGATAGTGGGGAGGATAAAGCACTGAAGAATTAGAGGAAAGTTGTGTGCTTCATCATTGTTATACTGCACCCTGTTTCACCTCTTCCCTGTGACCATTCTGCAAGGGGAAATCCATTACCTACAGATGAGCTTTGGGTCCCCAACCTATATTCCCCCTCATTTACAATAATATCATTTTTAGCTGTTTGATACCTGATCTCTTTGAAAACTCATGGTCACGCAGGACGGTGTGCTTCTTCCATGTGAGCTTTGTTGCTTATGAGCTGGATGGTCGCTTGTTTATCTTCAAGTCTTTAAAACCTCAAATGCTATATCTTTGGATAATCGGGCACCATCAGCTTTCATCACCACATTTGCCTATGCATACACTTTTCTTCAGTGATTCTAATGCAAAGTTGGGCAAACAATGATATGATTTTATGTTCTTTGATACCTTGGACACCTCGGGGTCACACGGGCTGGTGTGCTTCTTCCATGTGGGCTTTGTTGCTTCTGAGTTAGATGGCCACTTGTTTACCTTCAAGCCTTTAAGATTCCAGATGCTATATCTTTTGATAAACGGGCACCTTCAGCTTTCTTAACACTTTGGCTTTATACACACATTTATTTTCAATGATCAGGTCAGGAAGGTTAGCATCTTGGAATGCCAATTTAATACAATAAAGTGTTCTTGCATTGAGGAAGTACTTGAGTGGAGGCCCACTGTGCATCTGCTGCCTTAATACTGAACCTATAAATATATGCAAATTGATATATTGCCACATCATCATATATATTTATTTATGTACATGCCTGTATTTAGACCTCTTTAAATACCCTTTGCCTCCTAGTTCATTCTTCTATTTCCTTTTACTTCCATCTTGTCCCACTATTAGGCTTCATTTGGGTTTCAGTAATTCCTCTCAGTTACCCTTCCCTTGATCAATCCCTACCAAGCCTCTCACATCCTCTTTGCCACTGATTTTGGATCACTTGTTTTTCCTTGTCCCTGAGTTGGTCAACACCACCTCCTTTCCCCCCATCCCCCCTCTCCAACACGGAACCAACAGTCTTCTAGTTTTCTCCTCCAGACTTATCATACAGTTTATCTTATCTAGATGGACCTGCAGATATAATCACATGCACACAAAAAAGACATAGCAAGACAAAGTGACAAAACAAAATGAGGACAAGAAAAAATAATATCCAGAAAAATATATTAATAATAATAAAGAAAAATTTGTAAATAGTTCAGCATCTGTTTCTTGACCTCTAGGAGTCACCTTTGGTCAAGCCCAATGGGGTTCCACACTCTGGCCCCAAAGTCAATCCTTGGCACTCCCTCAAAAACTTCATGTCCTGCTCCCCCTGCTGTTCTGCTGTACCACCTTAGTGCTTTCTTCTGTGTGGTAGGGTCAGACTTGGTACAATTCCGACACTGTGTCTCCAGTTTTGCCCCCTGTAGGGCCATGTTGTGTCTCAGAGTGGAGCTGGCTAGCTGGTCCTCTCTGTGCGTTGGCTGTTCTGAGTGGGGATATCAGGCTTGGCCTCACACTCTCTTCCTCCCCCTTCATTTCCTCCCCTGTGCTCAGGTCAGACACGTCCTTTTATCCCAAGCTTCAGTGGTGTCCCCTAAAGTAAACTTTTCTGGGTGGAGGGGTGGCTGTCCACATGGTAGGGATTGGGGCTGGGTTCTCAGGCCCTCAGCACCTCAGCACCTCAGCAGACCCATAGCAATAAAAAAAAAATAGACAAGATTATTAAGGGATTACCAACAAAAAAATCCCATGGGCCAGATGGCTTCACAGGAGAATTCAACAAAGCATTCAGGGAAGAACTGACACCAATCCTACACAAAATTTCCAGAATATAGGAAGAGATGGAAAATGCAAAAACACTTAATATGAAGTTAGTTTAACTCTGATACCTAAAATGGGCAAGGAATCCAAAAGAATTGAGAACTACAGACTAATATCCCTAATGAATATCAATGCAAAAATTCTTAGCAAAATATTGGCCAGTAGGATACAAAGGTACATTAAAAAAAATAATTCACCGTGAATAAGTGGGAGTCATACCAGGGATGCAGGGATGGTTCATTGGTATTATTTGTCACATTGACAGGAATAATGATAAGAATCACATAATAATATTGATAGATGTCAAAAAAAGCATTTGCCAACATCCAACAACCATTCCTGCTTAAGACACTCAAGATGATAGGAACAGAAGGAAAATAATTCAATATTATACAGACTATATATGAAAAACTAATAACCAATTTGGTAGTCAATGGAAAAAAAAAAGTAAACAATTCCACTGTAAAAGGAGACCAGACCAGAATGCTCCTTGTCCTCACTCCCATTTAACATCATACTGAAAGTCCTAGCTAACAACATTAGACAAAGAAAAAACATCAAAGGAACATCTGGAGAAGGATGTGGCAAAATTATCATTATTCGTAGATGATGTGAATCTAAACATTGAAAATTCCTTAAATTCCACAAATGTAGGGTTAGAAGCAATAGAGGAATATGGCAGTATGGCAGGATACAAGATCAACAAACAGAAGTCTATTGGTCTGCTATACATATCAGACAAGATCACAGATGAGGCAATTAAAAAGGTGGTACCCTTTATAGTAGCCAAGCACAAAATAAAATATTTCGGGATATGCCTGACTTTAAAAAACAAAATATTTGTACAAGAAAAATTATAGGACACTTACAGGAAAGCAAGAGAAACCTCAAAAAAAAAATGGAAAAATATTCCAACCTCATGTATTGGAAGACTCAATATAGTACAGATGTCAGTTCTACCCAAGGCATTATATATGTTCAATGCTATCCTGACATGAATATTATCATCCTTCCTCAAAAATTGGAAAAACTGACTACGAACTTCCAAGGAAGAGGAAAGAATCCCAGAATTAGCAGAGAACTCCTCAAGAAGAAGGACAGAGTGGGAGAGTTTGCTCTACCTGATTTTAGCATGTATTATACAGTCACAGTAGTAAAAAACAGTGGTGTACTAGTATAATGACAGATACTCAGATCAATGGAAAAGACCTGAAGACCCAGAAATAAAAGTGTCAGCATATAGACAGCAGATTTTTGGTAAGAACCCCCAAAATATCAAATGGGAAGCAGATGCTCTCTTTAGTAAATGAGGCTGGAAAAAATGGATATCTATCTGCAGAAAAAAGAAGAAAGTCCCTTATCTCATCCCATGCACAAGAATAAACTCAAGGTGTATCACAAACAATTAGGGCCATTAGTGAGGGGCAAACCTGAGAACCTCGGCACAGGAAATACATAGGCTGTTGGAAATAGGAAAGAATACAAATACAGAAGAGTCACAAATTGACAAGTGGGTATACTGATGATCAATCACCTGTATGCATCGAAAGAATTCACCAAGAGAGTAATAAGAGAGTCCACCGATTAGGAAAACATCTTTAACAATGACACATCAGACAAAGTTTTATTACTAAAATCTACAATACTTTTCAAGCTTACTGTAAGAGAAACTCTAACTGCCCACTGAGGAAGTGGGCAAAAGTTTCACAGGGCAAGAAACCTTAATTGCCTATAAGCATATAAGAAAATGTTCCTGATATTTATCCATAAGAGAAATGCAAATTAAAACAACTATGAGGTACCACCTAACATCCTTTACCATAGGCCAATTAAAAAATATCAGAATGCAACAATTGTTGTAGGGGTTGGGGTGAGAAAGGAGCTCTTCTCCATTGCTGGTGAATCTGTAGGTATGTACAATCTCTATGGAAATTGATTTGGTGATTTCTAAAACAGATGGAAATTGAGCTACCATACGACCCAGCAATCCCCCTACTGGGCACACACCCAGACAAGGCAAGAAACAAATCACTGCCAGACATCTGTGCTACAAGGTTCATTGCAGCACAGTTTACAATTGCAAGGAGTATGGATTAATCCATCAACAGAAGAATGGATTAGAAAACTGGTGCATACATACATTGGAATACCATGCTTCACTGAAAATTAGTGATATGGACCTGAAGCATATCACTGAATGGGAAGAACTGGGGGAAATCATGTTACATGAAGCAAGCCAAGCAACAAAAAAAAAGAACAAATACAGCAAGAGTCTGCTGAGATAAGCTTAAAAAAACAAGATGCAAAAGGGGCTTAGGGAAAAGACTACTGTATATAAAATATCTAGGGTGAGATCCAGATAATATGGCAGGGACCAGACCCAATCCTGGACAACCTATGATAACCAACTAAAAAGGGGTGGGGGAAGATAGCAATGTGTAGCAGGGGAGCAGGATATTAATCCACCAAAGGGAGGGTATTGCTTACATCTCCACAGGGAAAGAGGGACCAGATTTAAACCCAGTGTTCCAGGACGTGAATGCAGCGTGACGGCTTGGAGTGGGGAAATCCATCTGAAATAATCTAGGGAGGGATTGAATTTCCAAATATTTGTCCATGTCTTCCACCTTGTTGAATTCTTTAGAGTATAGGTCTTTATTGTACTGTGTAATTTTCCTTCTAATTTCATTGGGGTCCATTGTGATGCCCCGTTTCATCCCTCATCCTTGCAATTGACATTTGTTTCTTCTTTTCTTTTGTTAGGTTTGTCAGTGGTCTATCAATTCTGTTAATCCTTTCAAAGAACCAACTATTAGCTGCATTAATTTTTTCCCTTAGTTTTCTTATTTTTCTTCTCCAATATCTCAGCTCTGATTTTTATTATTTCTATCCTTTGCTATTAGAATTGTTCTGTGGACATTGCTCTAATTGGTGTAAGTTTTGTGCCAGCATTTCACCCACAAGGTTCTCTTCTTTTTTCACGTGTGCATTTATTGTTATTAGTCTTCCTGTAATAAATGGTTTTGCTGTATCCCAAAGATTTGGGCACATTGTAATTTCATTCTCATTGGTTTCTAGAAAATTCCTGATTTTATCTCCAATCTGTGTCAATACCCACTTCTTTTGTAGTAGAGAATTTTTCATCCTACAATCATTTGCCCTTGTTTTTTCACTATCCTTGAGTTGATTTCCAGGCTTGTGGCACAGTGATCAGAGAGCAGTCTGTATAATCTGTACGTGCTTGAATTCACTCACGTTTGACTTCTGTCCCAGTATGTGATATATTTTTGAATATGTGCCATGTAAACATGAAAAGAATGTGAATTTTTTTCAGTGTATGGAAAGCTCTGAAAATATCTATCAAGTCCTCCAATTGTACTGTTTATATCTGCAGTCACCTTGTTGAGTTTCTTTCCTAGTTATGTTTTTTTTTTTCCAGAGAGTGGTGTATTAAAGTCACCAACTATAATTGTTCAGCCTGTGATTTCTTTTTCATCTTTTGGAGTGTTTGGTTTACAAATTTAACCAGTCTCTCATTAGTGCCTATATATTTCTCATGCTCACTGTTTCTTGATCTACTGTTCCCTTGAGCACTATATATTGCCCCTCCTTGACACTTGTTATGGCCTTTACCATGAGATCAAGTTTGTCTAATTGTATGATCACTACTCCTACTTTTTGTTCATTGACATTTGCTTGGTATATTTTTCTCCTGTCTTTAATTCTAAACCTGTTTTTGTCTGCTAGCTTAGGATGTGTCTCCTGTAAGCAGTATATAGACTGATTGTTTCCTGAGCCAGTCTGCTTGCCTCTGTCTCTTAATGGCTGAGTTCAGGGTATTGATATTCAGGGCTATCACATCCATCTGTGGACTCTGTGATGTCATCTTGCACCCTTTGTGTTGGGTGCTTTCCTATCTACATTTCTTATCTGCTTGTATTGTGTGCATGTGTGTATGAGTGGTTCATTTTTGCCTTCTTTCCACTATTGAGTCAATGCTATCTTGGGGGCTGTTTTCTCTTTGTCACCCTTGGAGAGTCAATGCTATCTCGGGGACTATTTTTTAAGATAGTCTCTTATTTGAATTCAATGAATGTTGATTTTCTGCTCATACAAGATAGGCAAGGATATTTTGTAGGGCTAAGTTTATTTTTGTGGATTCTTTGAGCTTTTCTTTGTCTCAGAAGACTCTTACTTTTCTATGTATCTTAATATAAAATTTGGCCAGGTATAGTATTCTTGGGTTTGCATTGTTTTCCTTCCATTTTTAGAATATGTTACTCCACTCCCTCCTCTTCTTCATCCTTTTTGTTGATAGGTCTGAGCATACTCTATTGAGGTACCTTTATATGTGATTATTTGCTTTTTCCTAGTTACTCTTATGACCTTTTTCTTTTCCTCATAGTTGGATAATGTAACTATTATGTGTCTTGGCGACTTCTTCTTGGGGTTCAGTCTGGCTGGTGTTCTTTCAGCCTCCTGAATGATTACCTGATTTTCATTTCTTAAGGCAGGTAAGGTTTCTTCTAAAAATTCCTTTGCTATTTTCACTGTTGTCTTCTTGTATCTTGTTCTGGCAGTCCAATTATTCTAATATTGTTCCTATTCATAGCATTAAGCATGGCTCTCAGATTTTCTTTAGCTTTTCTGATTGTCTTATTAGACTGTTTGTCCCATTTGTTGGTCTGCTTGGTGATTTTCTAGGTCACTTCTGCAATTCTCTGCCTCCTCAAATCTGTTGGCAAAGTCTGAAAATTGACCACTGGTTTTGTTATTTCAACCTTTAAGTCTGTATTTCCCTTTGGTGTATTGCCTTTATCTCCTATATCATTTCATCCTTTTTCTGTATCACTTCCCTCAGATCCTGTATGATTCCAAGCAGCATTCTGAAAATTTCTTTCTGTGGCTGGTCAATATCTGTTTCTTCTATGCACATCGTTAGGTTCATGACTTCTTCCGCCATAGTCTTCTGTTCCTCTGCTTTTTTGTTGAGGCTGTTGGGGCTGGTTGCTGTTTATGTGTTGTTTTAGAGGAGTTGGAACCATCATCCAGAGTTGAAAAGCCCTGAGATTTCACTTGGAGGACTTATATGAGTGCTTCTACAAACTACCTGCAGGTAGCTGTGTTGGGAGTTCAGGACACTGCTGTCTCTCTGTGATTTCACTCATACCCTAGCTGACCAATATTTCATTATGTGGAGTGCAAGTTGGATAGTCTTTTCATGGGATGCTGGTCAGGTTGTTGTGGGTCCACGCAGATGATATTTCACTGGTGGATCTCTAAGCAAGCTGTAGCAGTTTGTCTCACAGTGCTTGGAGCACATTGGGTGGCTTGTGGTGCTTCCCTCTGTAACTGGAATGCGGAGTAGGCTGTGTAAGTGTACCCTCCCTGGTGTAGAACACTGTAGCTGGCAGGTAGAATTGCTGTAGTGAGTGAGATCACCGTTGGAGATTGGGCGGATGTTCCTTTGGCAGCATGGAACACCACTGGTAGTGGGCAGTGGGCAGGAATTCCCCCAGTCACTTGTAGAGCCTTGAAATTTAGGCTGGAGATCTTCCAGCCGTTTCAAGGAAAGCATCCCCAGCCATTTGGGGTATTGAGAAGGACTGGTGTAGCTTCCCCAGCTGCAAATAATGTCTGTGAGTGCTAGGGAGGGGGGTCCCCCAAATGGGTTTCAGAATTACACTGGGCAGAGGGAAGTGGCCTGGAGGATGATAGTGTCTTGTGAAAGGAAAGAGAGTGAAAGAAGAAGTAAAAGAGAAAGGAGAAAAAAGCGTTAGGAGCAAAAATGCCAAGAAAATGAACACTCCCTCACCAGAAAAAAGTGCTAAGACCAAATAAAAGTTTTTTAAAAAGGAAACTACAACTAGAGAAAACTGAGACTTCTGAGACTGTGGCAGGAAAGACAAAGGGATAGAAGAAGAGAAAAGAAGAAAGAGTAAAAGAAGTATAAGATAAAGGGAATAAAAATCGAAGAAGAAAAAAATAGATAAAAGCGCCCCATGCTATGTGTAACACTGCTTCGTGCCATGTGAAGTACTGTCACAGGGGCCAGGCTGTAGTTCTCTCCACTGGGTGAGCTGAGTTGCCCTAGGCAGAAGGTTGGGGTCTGGAAA